>CAUYSK010010677.1:0-55913 GCA_963575035.1 Avahi laniger
GGAGTACTATTCAGCTTTAAGAAACAATGGTGATATAGCACCTCTTGTATACTCCAGGAAAGTGTTGGAACACATTTTACTAAGCGAGGTATCCCAAGAATGGAAAAACAAGCACCGCATGTACTCATCATCAAATTGGTATTAGCTGATCAACATTTAAGTGCACATATAGAAATAACATTTATTGGATGTTGAGCAGGGGGAGGGAGGAGCAGGAAGGAGGGGACGGGCATACGCACAAACAATGAGTGCGATGCGCACCTCCGGGGGAATAGACACACTTGAAGCTCGAACTTGCGGGGAAGGGAGGACAAGGGCATCATACGTAACCTAATCACCTATACCCCCATAATATGCTGAAATAAAAATAAATAAATAAATAAATAATAAAGGTTAAATCACAAAATTCTCTTCTATGTTTCACTTTCCCTATCTGTTCAATGAGAATGCTAGGATTGTTTTCTGAAATTTCTTCTAGCTTTAAGATCCCATAATTCTAATTGTGTCTGAATATGTCGGACACTTACACAGAAGCAGGATTTTTATGTCAAAAATACACACTTTTTCTAGAATAATTTAGCTTGGCAGTTAAATGCCTCTCAAAATTTCTGTATACTGTCGGCCAAGTACAATGACAGAATTATACCAACGCTTAGAATGACAGATATACTTCTTAAATGCTCACATGAATATGAAGACTCCTTCAACTTACAAGCAAACAGCTTAATTAAGGAGGGTCTATAAAGATGGCGAGATATATCAGCCAACCAAGGGAAATATTTCAATAAATTGAAATATTTCAATTTAATGCCTTCCACATCCTAATGCTTATCCAGTTTACTTAGCTAAAGTATATGCCTATATAGTCCAAATTGGCTTCTCATGTATGTCTAGTTTGATTTCTTTCAAAGCAGAGGTTAAGACAAGGACTTGGGTGCACGTAGTTTACTGGAGAGGTGATCTTGGGCAGCAGGAGTGAGGATATGTGGAGAATGAGCCTGGGAAGGAGGAAAAGCCAACTGGAGCTCAGTCCCATGGGGGACCCTATGGGAACTCTAGAAGATATATAGAAAATATGTTTCAGAATGGCCCCTCCTAAAAATTCAAGGGTGGAGCATCTTTATTCATGGACTCTCATCTCCATTGGTTGAGGATACTTTGGGACCATTAACTCTCCAACACTTCATGGCTGCCCTGTGCAACCTGTGGCTTTAATAAGAGCCCTGAGGCAGAAACCCAGAGAGATGCTACCAATGCTTGAGGTGAGAGGCTGTCAGAGCATAAGGGCAATGTCTACCACTGACGGAGCTGAGATGGGACATGGGGCACCAAAAGTATCTGCTACAATGTGAATCCAATTAGATCAACGATTGATACAAAATTATTATCAGTTTGTATTTTCCAACAAACAACTCTTCTACAAAAGTTATTTTGAGGACTCCCTATATAAAAGTAACTTGAAATTTATGTTTACATACAAACACTCTTTAAAATGCTCAATTATCCAAGTATAATGATTGTTTAGTTATTGCTAAGATGCAAGAGTTAAAGAAAAAAAGTACTCCTAATTTTGGACTCTGTTTCTAGTGTGTTATCCAACATCCTGAAGATTCTTTCCTGAATTCCTTTCTCCAATTATGGTAAATACTATTTATAAATAATTTATGTTTACAAACTTCTTACTGCTCTACACTCTGAAATGAAAAAAATAAGCAAAAAAATATTTTATTATTGGATAATGTAGGAAAATAACTTTACAGCTCAATACTGTTTTTCACTCTGCTGGTTCCACAGCACATAAAATCAACTCTGCACAGGCTGTTCTTGTCATAAGTGACTGATGATGGATGATGTCAACAAGAGAATGAAAAATGTTGCATGGTTTCAAGCTTAACTTTCAACAAACAACTATATAAATACACAGTATGGACCAACAATCCTTTCCAAATGGAAAACAAACACTTAAAGTGAAGTAGATGTTAATTTGTAACTAATCTTCCTGGACACCATACAGACGTAATAGTTAACCATGCTAGCTACTGCTGAAGTTCTTTATTCTTATTTCTAGGGTTGCTACCGTAAACATAATGTTTTAAATCCATTAGGGTGTGCAGCAGCAAGAAGGGAAATTTATTCCTCTTCCCAGAAGTGACTGGTGGACTAGTGTTTCCTTTATACTACCAACTACAAAAGAGAAGAACTTTCTCTTATATGGGCAGCACCTGTATAAGGGAAACTCCAACAATCCCCAAATTCCAAATGGGAACACTTTGACAAGCATGGTCACAAAAAAATTCTTACCAGTTTCTGCCCAGATAGGACCTCCAGGAGAGCAAGCAGCTTAACACCATCTTTCATGTCTTCGAAAAGGTCCTCCACCACCATAGGGGGTTTCCGCTGTAAAATGAAAAAGAGGAATAAATGCAAAACAATCTCTCTCTCTCTCTCTCTCTCTCTCTCTCTCCCCTTCTCCTACCTTTGCTACTCATTGTAGTGAAATTTGTAGAAAAAATAAATTTCTGTATACCTTAACTCTATTTTGGATATAATTGTCTATTACCTTTTGATAACTACAAGAAAAAAAACAATTCAGTGAAAATAAAACTCAACATTCAAGAACGTCAGAAGATTTAATACTTGGGCTTTAACATATATACCAGCTTCTTTCTAGAAAAAGATTTTTGACAACTCCACTCTGAGCAAGCCACATTACTGTGGCTTAAGAAGCTGTGGCCCTTCTATACGACATTCTCACCAAGGCAACCTCATTAGCTCAGTGTCCTGTTGAAGGAGCACTGTCGGCATAGCCCAGGTTGCAGATTTAATCTCCTTGTGGATGAGTCAGCTGGTATGTTCTGTTTCACAGCCTGGGGGATCCAGCAAGCCTTCTTAGTGGCATCAAACCCAAAAGATCGTAAGCACAAGAGTACAGACTGAGCAGGGAAAATCCATCACCACTGCTGCGAAAATAAGCCAAAGTCCATATTTAATTCATGGAGAGTCTTTTATTTTTTATGAAGGTTTTAAAAGTATTCAATATATTGGAGTTGCTCAAACCTTGAATTGGGGTCTATTTTGGCTCAGAAGAAAGTAAAGAAGCAATGATGCCAATTCTGGTTGTCAAGAGAAGGGAAGTGCTCACTGATTTCTCACAGAATCAGAATTTCTTCCATTTATCCACTGAGTTCAAGCTCTATAGTTTTCTGATTCCCACTGAATCTTGTTAAAGGCCTGATGCTCAATTCCTGACTTTCAACTTTACTAAAAAAAAAAATGTGTTCCATGTAGAGATATTTAATCACCAAATGTCTGGATGAAATGTGACTTCTTTTTTCTCTACCCACTGATATGGAGCATTTATATTTCTCTTATGAATGCATAAATTACAGTCTCTGAATGGTGCAATTCTAATTTTAAATGTATTTTCTCTCTTTATAAAATGCACAGCTGAACACATTTTGTTCTTATGCTGTTAAATACATGTTCAAAAATAAGAGTTTTCGTTTTCAATCATTTTCCTTAAAATTCCACCGTTGACCCTACTTCTTACTTATACAGCAAAAATGTAATAGTAACTTTATGTTCTAAACATATAAATAAAATTATTCAGAATAAAAGGAGCCATTAAAATGAAAACTATTTGGTGTGATAATCAAAGCTATTGTATTAGCCATATATAGTCATTAACATATGGTCTATTTATCAGTCAAAATGTCTATTCATTTCCTAATAATTTAAATAAGTAAAACAATGACAAAAAATTCATAAATGTGTGATAAGTTCAACAAGCAAACACGAGTGAAGTTTTTCATATATTGGGATAACCTTAATACGTAAAAACAACTTAAAAGAAAGCAGGTAATTCTCATGAAATAATAAAGATTTCAAAAAATTTTACACCATAAGAATGATAAAAGGCATACACTTATCTGTTCTGCTTTTAAAGATACACAGGTCTCTGCCACATCAAAGAACATTTTCTTTTGACCTTTCTTATATCTCTCCTTTTTTTCTCTGTTGTATTTCTACTGATGCTGCACCTGTTCCCTTTTTTCCTCCAGTTGTTCCTGCATGATGCTCCTCGAACCAGCCTCCAGATCGGCAGTGACTGCTGAACAGTTCGGTAGCCCCCTGGTCTCTCTGCATGGGCCACTGCTGATACCATCTGACCCTGATCTGTTCCTCCCCCAGCCTCTGTAATCAGACCACCTTGTTCACAGGCACAGCAACCCAGGCCTGTGAATTAACCCTTTCCAGTCCAGTTGGTTATTTTTCTAATACTCTGAAGCACCCAGTATCCATAGATCTCTCTCTTTTTATTCTTGGTTAAATCATCTAAAATCAATTTTATTTACTTGTAACGAATTGAAACATAATTGACATGTACGTCTAATGTGTTATTAGTTTGCAAACACTGTTGTGAGTGTAACAATTTACATTTCAGTGTCTTCCCACTCCCACTTAATGAAGAGATTCATATAAGTGACCAAAATTAAATCTATTCTGTAAGATGGGAGTCTATATTTTCAGAGGAAACTGATTTTTTTTTTTACTATAGTAGTCTCCCCCCTTATCTGCAGCTTCAGTTACCTATAGTCAACCACTGTCCAAAAATATTACATGGAAAATTCCAGAAAGAAACGATTGATATGTTTTAAATTGCATGCCATTCTGAGTAGCATGATGAAATCTCAAGCCATCCCACTCCATCTTGTCCGGGGCGTGAATCGTCCTTTTGTCCAGTGTATTCATGCTGTCTACTAGACCCTACTCGCCCATGAGTCACTTAGTAGCTGTCTAGGTTATCAGATCCCCTGTCATGTTTCTGCAGTGTTTGTGTTCGCGTCACCCTCATTCTACTTAATAATGGCCTCATAGCACAAGAGTAGTGACGCTGGCAATTTCGATATGCAAAAGAGAAGCTGTAAAGTGATCCTTTAAGTGAAAAGCTGAAAATTATCAACTCAATAAGGGAAGAAAAAAATCATATGTTAACGTTGCTAAGATCTACAGTAGAGATTAGTCTTTTATCCATGTAAAAGACTAATTGTAAAGAAGGAAAAAGAAATTCATGCTAGTTTTGCTGTCACACCTCAAAATGCAAAAGTTACGGCCACACTGCATGACAAGTGCTTAGTTAAGATGCACAAGGCATTAAATTTGTGAGTGGAAGACAAACAGAAACGTGTTCTGGTCGATAGAAATTGGGTTTGATACTATCTGTGGTCTCAGGCATCCTCTGGGGGTCTTGAGACATAGCCCCTTCATAATAAGAAGGGACTACTGTAGTTTAATTTTTAAATTTTTAATCATGCTAAAATACACATAATATAAAATCTACCTGTTTGATCATTTTTAAGTGTACAGTTCAGTAATGTTAAGTATGACCACATCATTGTGCAACTATTGTGCAACAATCTCTAGAAATGTTTTCATTTCGAAAAACTGAATCTCTATACCCATTAAACAACAACTCTCCATTTCTTCTTCCCTCCAGCCCCTGCAACCATCAGTCAATTTTCTTTTCAATGATTCTGACTACTCTCAATATCTAATACAAGTAGAATCACACAGTATTTGTCATTTTGTGACTGGTTTATTGCATATAGCATAATGTTCTCAAGATCCATGTATGTTATAGCAGATGCCAAATTCCCTTCCTTTTTAAGGCTGAATAACATTCCACTGTACGGATACACAATATATTGTGTATCCATTCGTTTGTCAATGGCCACCTAGGTTGCTTGCAACTTCTAGCAATTGCAATCAATGCCACTATGAACAATGGGTGTACCAATATCTCTTAAAGACTCTGCTTTCAATTCTTTCGGATGTGTACTCAGAAGTTGAAATAAGTCATTTTTATTTTAATTTTTTTTTAAGAACTGTCATACTGCTTTCCATAGTGGCTACTTTGGGGAAGAACAGAAACCTACGTTTAAACATTACTAGCATGTCATTACTTCCTCGGCAGATGCCTACACATCTTTTAGAATCTTAGTTTCTAGTGACCAATATCATGCAGCTATAAAGTAGATTTTCAGCATTAGGGATTTAGTCATTAGCAAAGAAAAGGGTAAAATCACCTGTGTCATGTCAGGAGCATCTGGGTCCTCGTTTCCCATTATCACGTTTAGTCTTCTACTAAATGCTTTTCTCTCTTGGGGAAGGAGCTCTCAAAACATTTTATGACCATAAAATGCTACAGCATTTTACTTTAAACTACTAAACACATATCCTATGGTTTACTATTTGTGATTGTTGGAAACTTAGTGGTACCGATAAAACTGAAATAGAAAATGCCTGAAGGAAAAGGCTATGCCACAGGTCACTATTCACTTCAGTTGACACACACACCCTGTTGAGCACAATCAGGAACAGTAATCAGAGTCCTGGCCTGAGCTAGTCACAAAACTGCCTTCTGTTCAGGGTGTAGGGAGGTCTTAACACAAGGGCTGCTTCTCCGGGTGCATTCTGTGTACCCTTGAAACCTCTGTGCACAGAGGGCCCAAACTTTTAGAACCAGACAAACCACTACTGCTAGGAACTATTTCATAGGCTGAGAGATAGTATAAGGGGACAAATTCCCATCCCAGGACTAGTCCGGGGTTATTGTCTGCTCTGATGGTTATCTGCTGGGTGGGAGCAACAAGCTAAATAACAGGAACAGAGAGAAGAGTGGGAAGGGAAGAGAGGTTAACCAGCAGATGTGGAGCAAGTTACCTCCCTAAAGGTTGGCAAAGAGCCAACACTAGACACACTAAAATGTGTCAAAATGCCAAAGCAGCCTTGGACCAGATCAATAAAGTCATGACTATAGCCACTGACAATGGTCAAATAAAATTAGTTTAATGTCTGAAAGTTTTGTCATTTTATTCAGAAAATCTAATTAAATGTTC
Source organism: Avahi laniger (assembly GCA_963575035.1). NCBI lineage: Eukaryota > Metazoa > Chordata > Mammalia > Primates > Indriidae > Avahi > Avahi laniger. The sequence goes on from CAUYSK010010677.1 coordinate 6,900, forward strand.
CCAATATCTCCAGAAATAAGGTGAAGTAATTTAAAAATGGCATGTATAATCTGTTCCTCTTTCACTCCCTTTGTAAAGGCACTACTGTGATTATTTTCCACCTCTAATTGGCAAAGGTGGAAAGATATTCCCCATTCTTTTTTGTTTCCTGTGACAGATAGCAAAATTATTTCCACTTCCTTGATTATTTAGTTCAATTCTGAATAAATATCCCAGAGGCAACAACTGCCCTCCTGCCCAGCTTTAAATCTGCTTGGAAAACTCTTCTTTTAAACATTTTCCGACGTAATAAAGTTCGTTTCACTACAGAGTATAAATGAAGCTTGCTCCCCAAGTGATGTATTTTACTCAGTGCAAAGTTAGGGTTGACGCCTCTCTTTTGCTCAAATTGAATATCTGATCCATCAACAAATCTTGCTGGCTTCATTTTCAAAATGCATCCAGAATCCAACCACCTCTCACCACCTACACTGCTGCTATCTTGGTCCAAGTCACCAGTCCCTTGCCCGAATGACTTCAATAATCTCCAGCTCACCTCCTTCCTTCTGCCCTCACTTCAGTCTAACAGAACAGCCTCTGGATCTTCCTTGCTGCCCATGGCCTCCATTAAGACATAAGTCCATACTACAGGGATTATTTTTCCTGTTTTGTTCACTGCCACATTCTCCGAACCTAGAATATTGCCTAGCTTATTAGTATTAGACAGCATTTAAAATTATTTGTTGAATAAATGGATGAATAAATAAAATACATATCTAAAGAAGGAAGTTTAACAAATATTAGCAAAATGTTTATTAATTCACATAAATTTTATAAGATATATATCCATGGTATCAATAAACTAATATATATAACTATAAATAAATTAATAAATGCTATTAATTTTGAAATGGTGATTTTTGTTTATAATCTTTTAGTTGTATATTTGGAAATAACTAATTTATTGTTAAACCTATGTAACTATAGGGTTAACAAATTAAAGCAGGTTTATTTTTTTCCCAGCTTTATAAATATAAAATTGATGAATAAAACTTATATATACGTATATATATTTATGGTGTACAATGTGATGTTTTGATATATGTATACGTCGTGAAATGATTAAATTGAGCTAATTAACTTATCTCTTATCTCACATAACTAATGTAGCTTTAGAAAAACAACTAAAATTATTTTGGGGGTGAAATATTATATTTACCTTTTACTCTTTGATTCTTTATCTTTCTGTCTTAATTCATTAATAGTCCTACCAGAGCGTGTACAAGGAAACAGATGGCAGTAAAATTCAGTTTATAAAGTGTTTCCATGCTATTTCTGCACTGTTGGTGGAAAAACAATTAAAGAAGATGAAAGCCATCACAAAAGTGCTATTTTATGACTATGGAGACATCATTCAAAGTCATAATTAGCATGGATTATTTTAGAAAAACATAGAAAGTTTAAAATGTTCCTTTTAAAGGAGTATATAAATCTAACTTGGTATTAAAATAAAATGTGCTCTTAATGGAATCTGTTATGGGTTGAATTTTGTCTCCCCCTAAGATATATTGAAATCTTAACCCCCAGTACTGCAGAATGTGACCTTATTTGGAAATAGAGTCTTCAGAGAGTTAATCAAGTTAAAACGAGGTCAATAGCATGGGTCCCAATCCAACGACTAGCACCCTCATACAATAGGGAAATTTGGACACAGACACAGACATCCACGGAGCAGAGACTGGAGTGATGCAGCTGCAAGTCAAGAAATCTCAAGAGTACAGGAGACCACCAGGAGCTAGAAGAGGTAAGAAAAGATCATACCCAGACCCTCAGAAGGAGCATGGCCTTCTAGCTTCCAGAACAGTGAAATAACAAACTTCTCATTTTAAGCCACCCAATATGTAGTATTTTGTTATGGCAGCCCTAGCAATTAATAGAGAATCTAAATAATGTCTTATAATACTTTTTCCCCATTCTTCTAAGGAGTGAAAAGGTGCTCATACCATGCCTGAATTCATCCCAAGGACAGTATTTAAAATGTTCAATGCCTACCCTTGATAGCTCCATAAATTTAAGGCTAGCAGATGGATAAAGGACTGCTCATTGCATATTAAAAAGAAGCTCCATTTATATTAATGGCAACACTAAAAAAATGAAAAAAATGGCTATTTGAGACCTATTTTCCCCCCTAAGGGCTTATTGCCAAGCCATCCATTTATTTCACAGCCAAATACCATAAAGACTGAATCAAGGTACTTAAATACAAATATAATATTCTATTCCATTTGACAAAACGAGAGAAAATGCGAAACTGCAAGCATTTGATAACAGAATATAATCAATATAAATACTAAGATTATTTACACTATGTATAATTTAAAAATATAACTTTTTATAAAGTTTCTTGGAAAAGATGTCTTCCTTCCTTCGGGAGGCCGAAGTAGCACTATACAAGCACAATAGCCTATAGATCTCGCATAAAATTTAGGAATTTTCTGAGATAAATTTTAGAATGTGAAAGAACTGGCCAGGCACGGTGGCTCACGCCTGTAATCCTAGCACTCTGGGAGGCCGAGGCAGGTAGATCGCTCAAGGTCAGGAGTTCCAGACCAGCCTGAGCAAGAGCGAGACCCCGTCTCTACTAAAAAATAGAAAGAAATGATCTGGACAACTAAAAATATATATAAAGAAAAAATTAGCTGGGCATGGCGGCACATGCCTGTAGTCCCAGCTACTTGGGAGGCTGAGGCAGGAGGATCGCTTGAGCCCAGGAGTCTGAGGTTGCTGTGAGCTAGGTTGACGCTGCGGCACTCACTCTAGCCCGGGCAACAAAGCGAGACTCTGTCTCAAAAAAAAAAAATGTGAAAGAACTAACATTTTTTTAACTGTCTGATTTTAATACATTGATCCTAATATGATTTCTTTGCTCGAGAATGCAAAGACTGTACTATTAGGCCTAAGTAATCTGTAGCCATCAGGTGGGAATCTCTTCAAATGCAAGTCCACTCCACCTCCGTCTTCGTCTCTCTGCCTGTCCCACACTTAGGTACACCCACACCGACCTTTCCTATTTCCACTCTAGTTTTAGGGGAGGGGAGATTTCTTTCCTTGGTACAAACCTGAACCCTCCACCCATGCTCTTGATTTCCCCTCCCCAGAGCCTTGTACCTTCAGAATAACCGTTCTCTCCTTCAGTCTCTCCCTCTCTACTGGTTCTTGGTCATTACCTTCCACACAGACACACACTCAGGCCCACCCTTTATTAAAACAGCTCTTACCTGATCCAATTTTCTGCATCAGCTGATACTGTAAGTGTCCTAATATCCCTACCTCTCATTTACTACTCAGCTTACTGGAGTCTGGTTTCTAACATAACGTGACTACTCCCAACGGTGGCCACCAACTTCCTAACTGCCAAATCAAATGAGTTAATCTTTACTAAGTAATTTCTCTGTCTAAACTGAACTTAGTAGCCTTTTCCTGGGCCTCTTGTATTCCCTGTCTCTGTGAATGATCTTAATCATTTGCTCGAGTCAGAACTCTAAAAGTCATTCCTGACTCCTTCTGCTCCAAGGTTCCAACTAATTACTCAGTTCTGTCAAGTCCACCCCTAAACACCTTTTCAATCTATCTACTTTTCTTTATTCCCCACCACTGCTTTAGTCCAAGCTGCCCTCACCTCTCATCTGACTTAGTGTCAGGCCACGTTCCTGCTCTAATTTGGGGGGGGGTGAAGAGAGAGAGGGAGAGAGGGATCTTTAGGGTCAGAATGATCATTTCATTCTCCTGAGAGACACAGGGAAAGAGAGAGAGGGAGAGAGAGATGTTTAGGGTCAGAGTGATCATTTCATTCTCCTGCAAAGATTCTTTTCCACTGCCCATAGCACAATATCCAAACATTTTTAATGACTGGCCTTTGACCAACTCTCAGTTTTTTCTGTTGCCATCACACTGCTGGAACCCACACTTTCACCTATTCTGAGCTGCTCCCATTCCCTTTACCGTACCGTACTCTTTCTCACATCTCTACTTTTGAAAGCATTGGTTTCTTCACCTACCCAACCCCAAGATCTTTCTCAGGTCCTGGCCTAAATGTGTCTTCCTCTGACAGCCTGCTGACGCCCTCCTTCGGATCACCTGTGTGGCTGGAGGTGTTTGCCATGTGCTCGCCTGTCACCCTGCACTTCCCCTCTCTTGGACTCATCACACACATGTCATTGTAATGGTTTGTCTCTGCTAGACGACCAATGACATGATGGCACCGACTATGTCTGTCTTTGTTCACAATCTGTAGCACATTAATAGTTGCTTAATAAGTATTTGCTGAATAACTAAATAAACAAGTAAAGCATGTGAGTATAACACAATGATTCGTGCCTATTATGGAAGAATGTGTCTTCCCCAAAATTCATATGTTGAAGACTTAACCCTCAATGTGATGGTATTTGTAGGCAAGACTTTTAAGAGCTAATTAAGTTTAGATGAGGTCGTCAGGGTGGGGACCCCATGATGGGATTGATTAGTGTCCTTATAAGCAAAAGAAGAGAGACCATAACTTTCTCTCTGTCCACCACGTGAGGACACAGTGAGGAGTTCTCCATCTACAAGCAAGGAAGAAAGTCCTCACCGAGAACTGACTCTGCCAGCACTAGGATCTTCGGGCTTCCAGCCTCCGGAACTATGAGAAATAAATGTTTGTTGTTTAAGCCACCCAGCCTGTGGCATTTCATTATAGCTGCCCAGTTTGACTGACAGTGACCAAGCATAGGAAAAGTCTGGCTTCGTCACTTACTTGTTAACTCTAAGCTTCAGGTTCATAATCTAGTAAAAATGATACATTTGCTTGTTGTTGTGAGGATTAAATAAAATAAAAGTTGCTAAGACACAGTAATTGGCACATGATAAGCGCTCAGTAAACGGCAGCCCTGCAATTTAGAAACATATTTTAATGAGTGCTTACAAGCTAGAGCTGAGACAGGACTTAACTTTGAAAAACCATCACTCAAAATCAATATTGGGGTAATTAAGAGAAAAAAAGACATTCCGCCTTCTTTCATTAACAGAGCTAGCAGAATAGAAAGATACAGATTTTTTTCTTGGAAAGGAAGAAAATTATAGGTTCCATGTCAAAATGGAGGCCCATCCCTGAAAGGAATTATCAGGTATATGAAATAACTACAACCCACTAATTGTGGTCAGTGTTATATTACAGTACATTGACAATTTGTGATTTGCAATGTCTTGCATAATTACAGAAACATGAAGACTTTAATTTGAAAACAAAGCAAACATCAAAATAATGAACAGATAATTATACCTCCAAATGTGAATAATCTATATCTGCATAATAAAAATGGCATAAAAACACAAACACAGAGAAAAATCCCTAAGTTTTTTTTCTACTTTTAATAAGATTTTTGTTCTAAAAAAAGTATGGTTTTAAAAAACAGATTGCACTCTTATTTGCATTCTATCTCTTCATAGTGCTGTCATAATATTTATAAAGAAATATTATAATAAAATGGAATGTCATCAACAAAAGACTTTAATTATAAGTAAACAGTTTTTGAATTTGTAACCGAGCAAAGCAGTCAAGAACAAAAATGAAAATTTCCTGTTAAAAAACCTTCCCAGGGCTGGGCGCGGTGGCTCACGCCTGTAATCCTAGCACTCTGGGAGGCTGAGGCAGGTGGATCGCTCAAGGTCAGGAGTTCGAGACCAGCCTGAGCAAGAGCGAAACCCCGTCTCTACTAAAAAAATAGGAAGAAATGATCTGGACAACTAAAAATATATATAAAGAAAAAATTAGCTGGGCATGGCGGCACATGCCTGTAGTCCCAGCTACTTGGGAGGCTGAGGCAGAAGGATTGCTTGAGCCCAGGAGTTTGAGGTTGCTGTGAGCTAGGCTGATGCCACGGCACTCTAGCCTGGGCAACAGAGCCAGACTCTGTCTCAAAAAAAAAACTTAAAAAAACTTCCCAAATTCATCTTCCTAAGCATCTTCTGAACGTCTCCCAATGTACCCAAGATTGAATGACCTTAGGACAGAAGGACCAACTTTCTTGCTACTTAACTAAAACTGGTAGCTCTTAAACCTGCCACTGCCTATTAGTAAAGCTATATTTGGAACTGATCAATTTTCAAAGATGAATTTGAGAAACTAGATATAAATATTCTTTCCAAATAAAGAGTCTTTTAAATTGTCCTTTTAAATAAAATTTGTATTTATTTAGGTAGCTTAACAATCTTAAAGAGGGCATTTCAGTGGCAAGATATAATCACAGAATTTAGAATTTGTCATGCTAATTTAAATCAACAAAAACTCTCATGATTGTTGTGTAAAAATTTTCAGACAATAAACATCATGTAAAAATCTTTATAAGTTGCATTCCAGAAAAAAGTTGAAACTTCTTTTTCTTGGGCAATTTAGCACTTTTCTCCCTTCTTGTTCTCAGAAATGAAATATCTTGGCACATCTTGTTGCATAATAGCTTATTTAAAACTAATATCTTGATTATCAGCATAAAAAATGTTTTCAACATAGGTCATTTTCTTACCTTTATTGGTAGATATCAACATAAAATTGTGGGGAGGGGATACAATTAAGAAATAAAATGTATTTTAATTTTTAAAAATGGTTTGCTTGTCAGATTATCTAAAAAAATTCCAAAGCACAGACCTATGTATATCAAGGATTGCTGCACGAGAAAACATCAGATATGAAAAGGGAGGCAAGCTCATTATTGCCATCATTACTGGCTCAAGTTCCCATCCCTAACTATTAAAAATTTTGAAGAATGTTTTAATAGTGCAAGGAAATGGGGATTCTCATAAGCTCTTGGGATATATTAAAATTATAACTGTGCATACCTGTTGAGACTATTCATCCACTTCTAGAACTTTATCCTAAGAAGAAAAGCCACACAGTGTTCAAAGATGTATGTCCAAGGACTTTCACTGTAATATTTTACATAATATTAAACAACTGGAAACCACCTAAATGACTATGAATAGGCAACTAGCTAATGCAGGCAGATAAATATAATAAAGTTTATTTAGCAATTAAAATGATTATTTAGACCTATTTATTGACATGGAAAGATGTGTTGAGTGAAATAGAGGCTTCTAGAAGAGTACCCTATAAAACGGTTTATATGAAATAGTGTGTGTCTGTGTGTAGAAAAATGTCGACCAATATTTTAGGGATGATTATATCTGGATTGTGTGATTTAAGATGAGTTTTAATTACTTTACACTTTTAAAGAGGTTTATTATTAATATTATTTACAATTAGCATCTAACCTTTTTATACTATGAAAAAACAATAACTCTATTTTCATTTTGGAAAAAGAAAATCTTCCCCAATTGATGACAGTTCTGTAACATAAGTAGTGGCCAGCTGGCACTAGCCAAGGCTGGGAAAATGAGCCCCAAAGTCTCAAGCCTGCTGCGTTCACTGCCTCTTTACAGGGCAGATTCTGGGGGCAGCCACTATGCCAGAGGACTTCCCTCTCATCAAGCAGGTTTCGGAAAGAGATTATAGGAACAGTGATCCCAGTGCATCCTGTATCTAGACACATCATTCTAGTTTTCTTTCATTGCTGGATTTTGGGCTGGCCTAGTAAAGTGTCTTACTAATTTCTTCCTGTCTTCAAAGCATAGCACAGACATGAAGTAAGTCACTAATTTGTAGAATGGGACTAAAATAAATTACCATGCTTTGTTTGCTTCTGAACTATAAAAAAGGCCCTGATCCAAAGTGCCCATAGGGTTGTGCCTCACATACTATAAGCACTGCTCTCAGCAAAAGGACCCTCTAACTAAATTCAGACAATTGTCCTAGAATCCGAATTTAGTTTTACAAATATGATGTTTCTTGGTTTGCTTTTCTGTCAGCAGTGCAAGAAATTAATTCTATTACAATGTACCAAGATTGAAATTTATTTTATGTTAGTATTTATGTTCAAAGACAATGCATACACAGCCACCTAATACCACCTAATGTTAGTGTAGAAAATCTCAAAATGATTGCAGCCTTTTTAGTGTCCTATCACTAAAATAGTTACTTTTTAATCAGAACACCTGAAAGGGAGCAGAGATACTGTCATGATCTCCTGAGATAAAATCCTTTGCTCAGCACAGACCACTCATTGCTTCTTTCTGTTCCAAATAGAAGCAAACACACACAAACAAAACTCCAGCACAAATTCTCCTTTTGATATGACACATGCATTAGTACAGAAGAAATAATTGGATAAAATACTTCCTCAAGATTCACAGAACTGACGTGAAGTAACTTAACTCTAGCTATCAGTTCATTTCCCCCCCAGGCAACGTTAGCAAACACCACGATTTGTGTCTCTTAGCAACAGTTACACCAACCAACAGAATTGCCGATCATTGGTTAGTAATAGCGACGCTATCTACAGCAACATTCCTTTTTCCTGTGCATTTGATGATTTATTGGCTCAAACTAAGTAAACCCATAACTCGGGTCATTTCCTTTACCTTGGCCAGATGAGAGTTGATCCATTTTGTGAAAGTGCGTTTTTGTACTATCTCTTGCTCATCTACAAGAAAAAAAAAATACCTAGTGAGATAATATAATATGTCATAAAGTTGTATCATAGTTACACACATCTAAAAGAATCATAAAATTATTTTATCTTCTAATTCATTTTACCAAGTATTGTCTTGAAGAGTCAATACAACTCCAACTGCGTAATCAATTAGACTATTCCTTTAAGATTATCAGCAAATGCTTTAAAATTTGCATTATGTTAGCCCTATGTTTACCTTCATTCACTTACTAAAAGTTCACTGGTAAATTATAACTCAACAAAGCTATTAAAAATAAAAGTTCACTGAGACTAACTAAGGGCCAAGTTTCATGCCAGATGCAAAAGGATATAGAGCGATGAACAGGGCAAAGTCTCCGCCATGAAAGTTCTAGAGGTGGAGATGGACTTGCAAGGCATATGGATAGCAGAGGCTTACACAGCAATGCGGTAAGACAGAGCTGTGTAGGTGAGCACGATAGGAACGTCGTCCACCCTAGGGTGACCTCCCCCAAATCCCACCTCATGGAGAACTCATTTCTGTGTAGGCAGAGTGTGGGCAGAACCTGTGACTTGCATCTAGCCAATAGGACATGACAAAAGTGATGAGATGTCACACCCATGATCGTGTTACTTTATGTTACTCCATCTCAGCTGACTGGAGGGAGAGATTCTCCTGCCGGCCGTGAAGACCCAAGCAGGAAGCGGTGAGCTTCGCCTGGAGAGGGCTGGTGTCAGGGCACTACGGCTCCTTCGGGAGGAGAGGGCAGCCTCCCACCCACAGCCAGTAGGAAGCTGGGCCCTTAGTCAAACAGTCCCAGGAAATGAATTCTGCTAACATGAACAAGTCTCAAATTGGATTCTTCCCTAGTTGAGCCTCTGGATGAGAAGGAAGCCCAGCTGATACCTTAGTTACAGCCTTGTGAGACCCTGAGCAGATGATGTGGCTAAGCTGTGCATGGACTCCTGACACACCAAAATCTGGAGAAAATAAATGCATATTGTTTTAAACTGCAATGTTTGTGGTAATTTGTTATGTAGCAAGAGAAAACTAATATGGGGAGAAAAAGATGTGTGTTCAGGAAGGCTTTAATTAGAGGTATAAAGAGATGAGGGGTATAGTTTAATAATACCTCTAAAGGAAAAAGTGAATTCCATTTGCTCTGCCAACATCTACTGAGTGTCAGCTGTGTATAAAACACTGGACCAGATGTGGGGGACACATATAAGTAAGATATCATTTTGATTCCTCAACCCTTTGAGGGATGATGCTCAAATCTACGTCTCTAGTCCTGACCTTTCCTGGCCTTTAGCTCAGAACATTTGAATATCTATTAGAATGCAAAGCCCATGAGGACAGCAACTTGGTTCCCAATCCCTAAAGGTGTGACCAATAAGAATGACCTGAATGAAGAAAATAAATAACAAAACCTTTCAATTTGGAGGAACTTCATATACATCATCCATAAAATTAACAGAATGTCATTACTTCCAATGTATTTTAAACATGCTCTTTTGTTTTAACTTTCTCATGCACATCAAACACAAACCAGTATAACAAGTAGGTGACAGTTTCTATGTACCAGGCACTAATGTATAGATTGATAGATCATATTATACAATTATTTTAATTAATTGCCATTTATTTAATTATTGTATGTCTCATATATTGTATATATGTATTAACTCATTTAATTCTTGTCACAAAACTATAAGCAGAATTACTATAATGCCCATTTTACATATAAGATGATCAAGGCACACAGAAGTTAAGTATTTTTACTTAAGGCAGAGCCATGTTTTAGACACCAGAAATCTGGTTCCTATGTCATTAGGGTGCATAAAAATTACGATATTAGTCACATAAAATATTAACCTCATGAAAATGACAAATTCATAGTTCAGTAAGTTTGATCTTTGAATATTTGGGTTCTGTAAATAAAGCCTTGAAGCAGCAAAATGATCTTCACCAATCAAGCTAGGTTTGGTTTGATGGAATTTGAAACTTTATAATACATAAAATCCAATTCTAAATCTAAAATAGTTACCACTAGAGTATATGTAAATTTTTTACACTCAATTTGAGATTACATACTCTTGCAAATATCACAAAATATCACTCTTTAAAAAATTTACAATAAATTAGCATATGTTTACCTATAGTGTCATAAATTTAAGTAGATAATCTACTGATAATATATTACTTCCTAATATTAAATTGTTACATTTTCACTACTATCACCTCTAATGAAACAGTACTGTTACTGTAACAGTTTCATCTAATGGTAAGTCTCTGAGTTTATATTAGATTTTAGCTAAAAGGCCTTTTATAGAAGGCTCATATTATGTTTTTAGTAGCACTGGATACATTTTAATGTCAAATTCTCTACATGTTTCCCTTTATATTATGGCTGCAAAATAGATTTTACCAAGTCCTAAAAATCTACTTTTAATATTATCAGACACAGACAGCTGAATTATAACTAAATATTTTTCTACTTTTACTATTTTCCTAAAAGAAAAAAAAATCCTAAAATTTCATCATTTCAGCAAAACCTTATTTTTATGTAAAATTTGAATAATTTATTCCCAACACTTGGTAGTTAAATCTGATACCAACAGAATAAAATACTTAATTTGTGGAAGGAATAGAAACATGCAGTGAAAGACTACTAACTTGGGCTAAAAAAGTAATGAACAATAAAATTTCTTTATAATGCTTCTGAAAAAGAACTGGAATAACTCTCATGATATGTTTACAAAGTTTTCTTTATGTACAATCATGCACTGCATAACATTTTGGTCACCGACAGACCTCGTATATGACAGCGGTCTCATAAGATTATAATGTAACTGAAAAAATTCCTATTGCCTAATGACATCATGTCCATCCTACTGTTGTAGAGCAATGCATTACCTTTGCTATGTTGAGGTATGTTCAGACGCACAAATAATTAGTCATTTTATTATAATTGCCTACAGTATTCAGTACAGTAACATGCTGCGCAGGTTAGTAGCCTAGGAGCAGTAGGCTATAGCATACAGCCAAGGTGTGTAGTAAGCTGTACCATCTAGGTTTGCGTAAGTACACTCTATGGTGTTTGCACAACAATAAAATTGTCTAATGACTAATTTCTCAGAACGTATCCCCATCATTAAGTGACATGACTGTATATTTCATTGTATTTAAGAGAACATTATTTAAATATATTTAATAAATAACAATCTTATTAATGATATTTCTATCTTCAGCTCTTTAGAACAACATGATGTGGTCTTACCAAGTGTTCATATATATATATCCATGCGAATATTTCTACTAAAACCAGTAATTTACACATATTGCTGAACAGGTATGTTAGTTCTGAACACAGTAAAGTTTGTCTATATATCACAAATAAACCCATTCCTCTAGTTCTAAGAATCACAAAGAACAAGGAGTTGATCCTTTACCAGTTTTATTCCCTAATTTCTATTAATATAGCCTAAGACTCACTCAGTTCATAAGCCAGTCAGCTAGTGGTCATCATTGAGTCTTTGCTCTTACTCATTCTCCACACTGAATCCAGAAGGAATTTCTGTCAATTTTACTTCCTGAATATCTCATATCCACCAATATCAATCTAGTTCAAGCCACCATCATCCTCTGCAGGCCTGTTCATTTCCACTTCTAGAACCAAAGTTCTAGATTAGATGATAGGGACCATATCTGACCTGTTCACACCAGTCTTACCCATCACCACACAACAGATGCTTAACAAATGAATGGATGGATTTGCTAAGGAAGTGCTGCAGACAAAGGTGTAGCCTCTGCTCTGGAGTAACTGGTAGTACAATGGAAGACATGGCACATAACCAATAACTCAAAGTAATGTGTCAATGACTATAATGGGGGAACACACAAAGTGCTAAGAGATCATAAAGACAGGAGCAAGTAGTTGTTCTTTTGGGTAATGAAATAGACTGGATGTTCCAGAAAAACCAAAGACAAGTGGTACCACTAAGTTGAACATCAGATAATAAAAGAAAATTTGCAGGTGGAGAAAGTAGATAACTTTCTAGGAAAAAGAGGCAGCATTTAGAAAGTGTGGCATAATATATTGAATTGACAGTGAAAATCTGTTAAGGCTAGATTATAAAGTGAGGAAAGGTTAAGAAGAGACTGGAAGTGAACCTGGAGCAGGTTATTAAAGCCTCACTATGCCAAGGAATTTGGTCTCTATCTGATGGGCAACAGGAGCCTCAATGGTTTAAACAAGATAAAGCCATGATCACATTAGACCTGAGACACTGACAGCAGTGGAGAGGTTTAACTGGAGGGAAAAGAACCTAGTAACAGGGAGAGTATTTGGGAACATACTACCAGAACACATGCTAGAGGTGATGAATTCTGCTCCAGGGCAGTGCCAACAGGGATGAAATGCATAAAATGGCTAAAAGGTATCTATCAGAAGGAGAATCAAAAAGAAGCAGAGAGATAGGAGCTAAGGGTGCTTTCTAGACTTCTGCTTGAGAGGGAAGATTTTGAGAATTCAGACCCATTGCAAATGCATTGTAAAATGGATGAGATGGCTGCACAGGGCACAGGAGAGGTGGGGCTTGAGAAGCCACATTACAAAGCGAGTGTTGCATAGACAGGAAGCTACAATAGGCTTGGATTTAAGACCAGTTTTTGATTCAGGTAAGTATTACTGGGTAGAGGTAGTTCAAATTCCCCTTGACTTTTTTTCCAAGCTGGCTGACTAGAGATGTCAGATGCCAATTCTCCTCAGAAAGAGGAACCAAAGTTACAGGTGAATAATCTGCTCAAGTAGAGCATTAAGGGGAGAATGCTGATGCCTATTGGAGAGCTCACAGGAAGAAACTAGGACACAGAAAAAAAAAGGAAGCAAGAGGCTGGCAGTAATCAAATTCCGAGGGATTTGGTATTACATGGAAAGGGTACGTGAGAGTGTTTCAGATCCCCTCACCCTTGCAGCAGACTGCTGGTTCCTGAACTCACAGAGAGCTCCTCTGGCTTTGCAAGCCCAAGCACTGGTGTGGACGGCAATTTGGGGCCTTCTTAAGGTTGCCAGCTCATGCAAAGTTGCTTGCTATCTCCCTGGACCTGAGCTGTGGCAGGTGTCATACTGGGTGCATACCCATTGTGCGACTTTGTACTGCCTGGGGACTTTCAGCCCTGTGTCTTCACATCACTGGATCCCCCACAGACATTCCCCAGTACCCACTTGAATTGCAGCAGCCACACAGGGCAGCTAGCCCTCAGAGATTGCTGTTCCTAAAAAAATGGCAGAACACAGCACACCAAGGGAGCACCCCACGGAACAAAGGAAACCAGAGTGCGTTCTTTTCTGTGCCCAAGAGCTCGCCCCTTGTGGGCAGAAAGTGACGCCGGTATCTCTTTGAACAGAGACTGGGGCACTGTGTTGGATTCTGTGGGGGAAGACTGTGCTTCCGCCCCAGTGACTGGACAGCTCCAGTACTTGTGAAGGGATATGCAGAGGGTGACTTCTCCTTCTCCCATGGGAGTTTGGCATGAGTGCACCCGTAGATGGTCATTCTAGGGAAATTAGAGGTGGTAAGCCCCCACTGGTGGTATGCCCACTCAGCCCAGGCTTGCTCAAGGGGTGGGCACCCTCGTACATGGAGCAGCAACATTCCTGGAGATGGACAATGCTGTCTGTCTGATCTGAATATCCCAAGTGCCAGGACAGGGGCATGACAGTAAGGTGAATTGTGTTTCTACTCGCCCAGTCTGGGAGCTGGGGGTGGTCTCCTCTGCCACTGTGGAGACCTCAATGTATTTCACTAGGAGCTCCCCCCACCACTTCCATCAGGGCTGGTGTTTGTGCCTGCCATTTAGATATTACATATACCTATCTGCTTCTACTGCTGCCAGTTCTTGCTCATAGATGCCACCAACAGGCTTGCAGGCTGAACTGCATAACCCAGTGTGAAACTTGCTGACAGAAGTGCACAACACTGGGGAACAAGATAAGCTTCCTGAGACCTCAGCTATCCTGGCCCCACAGGAAGTAGTGAACCTGCTCTTAAGCCCAGTACATCACTACTACAACCAGCAACTGAAAAAGCCATTACACAAAGGCTATCTATAACCAAAGAACTCTTATAGAGTCTTTGCCACTGAAAGCAGAACCAAACCCAGGTGACCATACACAACATACATTACAGTCACATCCACAAAGGGAAGAAAAAAGAATCCCATCCAAAGGAAAGTAAATTTAAAAATAATAAGAAGAGATAATCTATCCAGATAAGAAGGAACCAGAGAAACAATTCTGATAACATGAAAAAATAAAGTTTTGCAGCACCCACAAAGGATCACACTAACTCTCCAACAATGGATCCAACCAAAAATGAAATCTCTGCAATATGAGATAAAGAATTCAAAATATTGGTTATTAAGAAGCTCAATGAAAGCAAAGAGAATGTTGAAAAACAACACAAAAAAATCAGAAAAACAACCCAGGATATAAATGAAAAATTTATGAAAGAGATAGATTTTAAAACAATCAAACAGAACATCTGGAAATTAAAAATTCATTAAAGGAATTATAAAATACAGTGAGAAGTTTTAAAAATAGACTTGACAAAATAGAAGAAAAAATTTCAGAGCTTGATGACAAATCTTTTGAATCAACCCAAATCAATGACAAAAATAGATTTAAAAAAAAGTTTTAAAAAATGAACAAAGCTTTTAAGAATTATGGGATTATGGAAAGCTTCTAAACCTACAAGTCATAGGTATTTCTGTAGGAGAGGAAGAAAAAGTAAAAAGTCTGGAAAACCTATTCAAAGAAATAACTGAGGAAAATTTTCCTGGTCTTGCTAGAAATGTAGACATCCAGATATAAGAAGCTCAGTGAACCCTTGAGAGATATATTGCAAGATGGACTTCACCATGGCATACAGTCATCAAACTATCTAAAGTTAATGTGAAGAAAATCCTAAAAGCAACAAGAGAAAAGCATCTAAATATCTGTAAAGGAAATCTCATCAGACTAACAGCAGACTTCTCAGCAAAAACCCTACAACCCTATAAGACAGGAGGAGATAGGGGTACTATTTTCAGTCTTCTTAAACAAAAAAACTGCCAGCCAAGAATTTTGTATCCTGCTAAACTAAGCTTCATAAATGAAGGAAAAGCAAAGACTTCCCCAGACAAAGAAACACTAAGAGAATTTGTCACAAAACCAAGTCTATAAGAAATGTTCAAAGGCATTCTAAACAAGACCATGTTTGGCCACAAAACAATTCTCAACAAATTTAAAAAAAATTGAAATCATACCAAGTATATTCTTAGACTACAATGAAATAAAACTAGAAATCAATACCAATAAGAACTATCAAAACTATACAGATACATGAAAATTAAACAACAGGCTCATGAATGATCTTTGTGACAACTACAAAAATCAAATGGAAATCAAAAAATTTTGAAACAAAAATAGAGACACAACATATCAAAATATCTGGCATACAGCAAAGGCAAAGCTAAGAGGGAAATTTATAGCATTAAATGCCTACACCGAAAAGATAGAAAGATCACAAATTAACAACCTAACATCACACTTTGAAGAACTAGAAAAACAAGAACAAATCAAGCCAAAAGTTATCAGAAGAAAAGAAATAACAAAGACCAGAACAGAATTAAATGAAATTTAGACAAAAGATACAAACAATTAATAAAATGAAAAGTTGATTCTTTGAAAAGATAAACAAAATTGCTAGCTACATTAACCAAGAAATAAAAAAGATTCAAATAAGCACAATCAGAAATGAAAAAAGGATACATTAGAATTGATACCACAGAAACACAAAAGATTATCAGAGATTACTATGAGTAACTCAATGCACACAAACTAGAAAAGTTGGAGAAAATGGATAAATTCCTGGAAAATACAACCTCCCAAGATTGAACCAAGAAGAAAGAGAAATCCTGAATAGACCAATAATGAGTAGTGAGATTGAATCAGTAATAAAAAATCTCCCCAAAAAACAAAAAAAGCCCATGACCAGACTTTTTCAGATTCATAGCCAAATTCTACCAAATGTACAATCCTACTGAAACTGTTCCAACAATTGAGGAAAGGAAATCTATCCCAACTCATTCTACGAAGCCAGTATCACCCTGATACCAAAGCCAGGCAAGAGCACAACAACAACAAAAACAAAAAACTACAAGCCCAAATCCCTCATGAACATGGATGCAAAAATCCTCAACAAAATATTAGCAAACCAAATCCAACAGCAATCAAAAAAATAATACACCAAGATGAAGTGGGTTTTATTCCAGGGATGCAAGGATGGTTCAACATATACAAGTTAATAGATGGGATTCATCATAAAAACAAAATTAAAAACAAGAACCATAGGATGATTTCAACAAATGCAGAAAAAGCATTCAGTAAAATACAGCATCTTTTCATGATAAAAACCCTCAATAAGTAAGACATAGAAGGAACATACCTCAAAAATAATAAAAGTCATATATGACAAAGCCACAGCCAACATCATACTGAACAGGGAAATGTCAAAAGGATCCCTCTAAGAATGGGAATAAGAGAAGGATGCACACTTTCACCACTTCTATTCAACATAATGCTGGAAATCCTAGCTAGAGCAATCAGACAAGAGAAAGAAATAAAGTTGAAAAAGAGGAAGTCAAACTATATCTGTTTACCGATCATATGATCTTATACCCAGAAAACTCTAAAGATTCCTCCAAAAGACTCCTAAACTTGATAAATGAAGTTTAAAATTCATTAAAGTTTCAATTTAAAAAATCAATGCGCAAACATCATTATAGAAAGATCAGTAGCATTCTTATATACCAATAATAATCAAGCAGAGAACCAAATCAAGAATTCAGTTTCATTTACAATAGTTACAAAAAAATTAGGAATACATTTAACCAAAGATGTGAAAGATCTCTATAAGAACTACAAAACACTGATGAAAGAAATTGTAGATGACACAAACAAATAGAAAAACATTCCATGCTCATGGATTGGAAGAGTCAATATCACTAAGGTTACCATACTGCCCAAAGCAATCTACATATTCAATGCAATTCATCTCAAATTACCAAAGTCATTTTTCACAAAATTAGAAAAAAAATCTAAAATTCACACAGAACCAAAAAAGAGCATAAATATCCAAAGAAATCCTAAGTAAAAAGAACAAAGTGGGAGGCATCACATTACCTGACATCAAATTATACTACATGGCTATCATAACCAAAATAGCATAGTACTGACATAAAAATAGATAAATAGATCAATGGAGCAGAATAGAGGTCCCAGAAATTAAGCCATGTACCTACAAACAACTGGTCTTCGACGGAGTTAACAAAAATATACACTGGGGAAAGGACACCCAGTAGATGGTGCTGGGAAAATTGGAGAGCCATATGCAAATGAATGAAACTGGACCTATATATTTCGCTATATACAAACTTGACTCATGATGGATTAAAGACTTACACATAAGACCTAAAAATTCTAGAAGAAAACCTAGAAAAAACTCTTCTGGATATTGGCGTAGGCAAAGAATTTATGACTAACACCTCAAAAGCGTATGCAACAAAAATAAAAATATACAAATGAGGCTTAATTAACTAAAAAGCTTCTGCACAACAAAAGAAATAATCAACATAGTAAACCTTCAGAATGGAAGAAAATATCTACAAACTATCCATTCAACAAAGAACTAACATACATAATTTATAAGGGACTCAAACATCTCAACAGGAAAAATATAAATAACCCCATCAAAAAGTTGGCAAAGGACATTAACAGACACTATTCAAAAGAAGACATACAAGCAGCCAACAAACATATGAAAAAATTCTCAACACCAATGATCATCAGAGAAATGCAAAATTAAAACCATAATGCAATACCATCTTACACAAGTAACAATGACTATTATTAAAAAGTCAAAAATCAACAGATGTTAGTGAGGACACAGAGAAAAGGGAACACTTGCACAGTGTTTGTGGGAATATAAATTAGTGCAACCTCTATGTAAAACAGTGTAGAGATTTCTCAAAGACCTAAAAATAGATCTACCATTCAATCTAGCAATCCTAGTACTGGGTATCTACCCACTGGAAAATGAATCATTATATTAAAAATGACAACCGCACTAGTATGTTTATCACAGCTCTATTTATAATAGCAAAGTCATGGAATCAACTTACATGTTCATCAACAGATGATTGAATAAAGAAAATGTGGTGTGTATATATGCATATACTATACAAATACACACGCACACACAGACACACACACATATCCCACACCATGGAATACCACTCACCCATAAAAAAGAATGAAATCATGTCTTTCGTAACAACATGGATGAAACTGGAGGTCATTACCCTAAGAGAAATAACTCAGAAATGGAAAGAAAGATAAATACTGCATGTTCTCACTCTTAAGTGGGAGCTAAATAATGGGTACACATGAACATACAGAGTGCAATAACAGACACTAAAGACACCAAAAGGTGAGAGGGCAGGAGGCCCATGAGGAATGAAAAATTACATATTGGGTACAATGTACACTATTAAGGTACCCTAAAAGCCCAGACTTCACTGCTATGCAATATATCCATGTAACAAATCTGCACTTATACTTCCTAAATCTACAAAAAAAAATTTTTAAAAAGAAAATTCAACAATAAGAACTCAAGCAAGTAACAGATTAAAATAATTTTAAAACGAGATCAACTCAAGGAATAATTTATTTCTTAAAAGCTATAATAGAAGAAGAAGAGAAAACACTGAATTTCCCTGCTCAAGCTGAAAGCAGTTATTTTTCATTGAGGATAAGGAGAGATGGACAGTGCTTAATACATAAATTTCTTCTGCTCTAATGATTGTTATTCATTTCCAATATGAAACCTTGGTAAGAAAATCTGGTGATATGTACATTTTAAGCAATTAAATGAAACATACTTTAAAAAATTCCTTTCTCTCCTATAACTTGAATTATGATTCATTTCTAAAGGCCAGAATATGTAAAATTAAATACAACAACAAACTAGTTATAAAAACTCCCTGCGTCCTTCACCCTTGAGACCCACATTGCTGGTTCCGTTTCAAAAGCAGTTGGTTCCCCGGCCTTCAGGATGTGAAGGCTGCTGAGTCTTGTGACCTAGGTAGGAAGGCTATTTAAAGCTCCTGGCTCTGGGTAATGTTGCTATAAGAACTGAAATCCAAGGCTATATCCCTCTGCAGAAATAAATAAGAAATAAAAAGAGCTGGCTCAAATATTCAATTTCTATATTTATTTTCCCATTTTTTGATCTTTGCCATTTCAGAGCAAGATCATAACCTGTGATAAATGTACAAATGAAACTCAACTTAGCAACAGTGATTACCGTTAATCACCACTTAGCAATGGTGACTGACCATTAGGAAACTACCACACCTGGCAATAGTCCACAGTTTTCTTCCTGATGAGTTATTAATAGTCACTTGCTGATATTGCACACCTGTGGTTTACCTCAGGTGACTTACACATGCACCTGGAAGCCCAGAGGTCATAATAAAAGGTGGCCTGGGTTATTGAGGAAACTTTGCAAGCAATCATGAAAATTTTACTTTCTAGAAACACGTTAATTATACTTTTTGTTTTGTTTTTGAGACAGGGTCTTGCTTTCTCACCCTGGCTAGAGTACAGGGGCGTCATCATAGCTCACTGCAACCTCAAACTGCTGGGCTCACTTATCCTCCTGCCTCAGCCTCCCAAGTAGCTGGGTCTATAGGTTTGCCACCATGCCTGGCTAATTTTTTCTAGCTTTTGCAGAGATGGGGTCTCACTCTTGTTCAGGCTGGTCACGTATACTTTTAATTTTACTACACATAATGAATTTACCACATATAGTATGTTATGTAAAATTGTGTCACAGAAGCCTATGATCACTAGCTTTTAAATAGATTTATTAAATTAAGAAAATATTAAAATACATGTCAATATCTTTTTAACAGACAGTATGCTTAAAATGTTGACAGTAATTGAAATTAGCATATTTCAATATGTAGAACAAATTCTTCTATAAGAATTTATTTCTGAGAGATATAGCATTTCAAACATAAGTATGCACATAATAATGCATAATGTATTTTTTATCAGAATCATGAAAAATCATAAAGAGCAAAATAGCAAATTTTCCCATGTACCCATCTTTAATTAATGTCATATTTAACATGTAAATATCAACGAGAAAGAAATCTGTTTATATAAATAGATATACTTAAGTTTCAAATTGTCATCTCTGGCAAAAAAAAAAATGTTAAGGTATTGCTAGGCAGGGACCAAACCTACGGGTGGCAGATACAGGACAGGAAGGCAGTTCCTAGGGATGGAGAAGCCTGGGACCAATCAGGGGAAGGGCCTGCATGAAAATGCAGAACGCCTGAGAGTCATTAGGTAACATCCCACACCTCCTGTAAGCCCATCCCCAGACCAGGCCAATAAAAGGAGACCACCTGGGAGTCCTCAATGTCTTTCTCCACTTGTGGAGACTGACCTGTTCCTCTCTCTGGAACATAGTTTCACTTTGGGTAGCTTTTTCTTTACTTTCACTTTGTATAGCTTCTTTCTTTTCTGTAATAAACTGTTTGTGTTGGGATTGCTTTGTATTTGTGATCACTCTGTCCTCGGCTCAACTCGGTACCAGTACTCACTCTTGACACAGGAAACCGAGGACCTGGGAACATCAAGACAGACCTAACAGTACCATATATTGATACATTCACAATAACTTGCAATAGGTTATGATTACATTTTTTGCATATTATCATTATGCCCTATAAGTATCTTTAATAATAATGATGACTTAAATAAAAGTTTTATAGATTTAAATTATCTAAAAATGTAACTGTAATTTAAAACAAAGAGCACATTTATTTCTGACTGTATCTAATAAAGTTTTTCATCATTTATGATGCAGATGGCTTCACCTCAATAAAAAGTTGGAATGAAATTTAAAAATAGAAATATGCAGATTGAATTTCTTGCTTACAACAAAATGACGTGGCTACAAAGGGGAAAACAACAACAAAAGCAAAAGCAGACAATGTAATGATTCCTGATTAATAGCCACAATCATATGACCTAAGTCAAATGACTTGCGGTTTCCCCATATCTTGACTCTGGGCTGGCCTTGAGATTCGCATTGATTAATAATGCGAGGAAAGTAATTTTTTGTGACTTCTGAGGCTAAACCTTAAGAAGCCTTGAAGTGCCATTTTGGCTATATTGGAGTTGTTCCCTGAGACTGCTACACAGGGAAGCTGGTCTAGGATCCCAGCAAATGAGAGGTCACTTGGAGGATAAAGGAGGCAGTCCGGTCAACAGCCAGCAAAACTTGCAAGACACACGAGTGAGCCGTCTTGGACCTGCCAATCCAACTGACCTTCCATCTGAATGCAGCCATATGAATGAGCCCAGGCATAACAAGCAGAGGAAACATGCAGCCCACCCACAAAACATGAGCAAGCATAAATTGCTCTAAGTCACTAAGATTTGGGGGTGGTTTTTTGCACAGCAAATGCTGACAGAAACAGAAATTGCTACCAGGAGAGTGGTAGGCTGAACAGGGAGGGATCTGCTATTAAAAACTGAAGGCAGAGCCACATGTAGTTGATGTATTATATATATTTGTTTTGTGTATTATATATTCTGTCACCTGCAGTAACTTGAACTTGTGCATTTGGCTAGAGAGATTTCCCAAAGAATGCTGAAAGTATCAAGAGGCTTCTTTTAGCTGCATATTATAAAGTACTGAAAGAGAGAGAGATGAGCTGTTTCGGTTGCAAGCACAAGGTAGAAGAAATACAAAAGGCTAAGGATATGGTGGATTAGAAAATAAGATGGGGCTGGGCGTGGTGGCTCACGCCTGTAATTCTGGGAGGCCGAGGCGGGTGGATCATCCTGACCTCAGGAGTTCGAGACCAGCCTGAGCAAGAGCGAGACCCCGTCTCTACCAAAACTAGAAAGAAATTAATTGGACAGCTAAAAATATATATAGAAAAAATTAGCCGGGCATGGTGGCACATGCCTGTAGTCCCAGCTACTCGGGAGGCTGAGACAATAGGATTGCTTGAGCCCAGGAGTTTGAGGTTGCTGTGAGCTAGGCTCACCCCAGGCAAGAGAGTGAGACTTTGTCTCAAAAAAAAATAAAAAATAAAAGAAGATGGTTTGTTATTCCTAGTCTTTCTAGGAAAAAGGTTTTTAAAGTAAGCAATAACTTCAGAGGAACAACAAATCAAGGATGTGACTGTAAGAGTCTTGTTAAGAACTCAGAAAGAGTTTGACTTTATTAGATTCCACATGTAAGTGAGATCATATAGCATCTTTGTTTCTGTGTGTGGCTAATTTCAACTGGCATAATGTCCTTCAGGCTCATGTATATCCTTGCAAATGGCAGGATTTCTTCCTTTTTATGGCTGAATGGTATTCCAATCTTCATCCATTTGTCTGTTGTAATGGATGTGTTAACCTGACAGTGGTAATCGTTTCATAATGTATATGTATATCAAATAATCACATTGTATACTTCAAATATATACAAGTTGCATTTGTCAATTATACCTCAATAAATCCGGGGAACAAAAAGAGAGAACTTGGAAATATTTAAGGTAGTGCCTAGTTGACCTTCTCAACTAGACAAACCAGCTTCTAAGAATCTTAAGGGCATTGTTCCCAGAAGCCTATGTGTCCAAAGTTTGTTTCAAACGTTAGGTTTTGTGTGCACAGAATGAACTCCAAACATATCTTTAAAGAAAGGCACTTTGTACCAAAGGGATAGTTCAAAACAGAGAGAGGACTTTGGAGCCACAACTTTGTGTGGCTAGGAAGAAGGCTAAGAAAACTATCATTTGCAATCACGAGCCATTTCTTACCAAGAAAACAAGGAATATCCCTTGACCTTGGATTAAAGGAACTGGCCACATGTGCCTAGCTGGATTTCAAAATGACTTTGGACCATGACTGCCACCTCCTTTCCATTTTTCCCCTCATCAAACAGAAGCATCTATTGCAATGACCCAGCCCTGGCCTCATCACTGAATGTTGAATGGATCAGGAGCAAGCAACTTCTCTTTCTAGTTTACATATCTATGGATGGAGAGAAATTACGCCTGAGGAGGCTCTTCTACACCTGGACCAGATGTGTATGACACAATACTGGACTTGGAGGTTGATGCCAAACTCAGAGCTGGAGGAGACTTTTGATGTCTTGAGAGAAATGAGTGTATTTTGCACGTAGGAAGAAAACAAATAACACTGACCAAGGACAGATTTTAAATTATGGTCACAAAATCCTCCGATCCAACTATGCATTCTCCTTTGCAATGTGACTTTGTCCTTCCTCTCATCAAGGGGTAGGATTGATTTCCTCTCTCCTTGAATCTGATCTCATATGGTATTTGCTTTGATTAATAATGCAGCAGAAATGACTTTATGCCATCTGATTCTAGGCCTTAAGAGGTCTTGAAGTTTCTGTTTTTAGCTATCTGGATCACCGTCCTAAAACCATTTGCAAGGAAAGCAGTCTGTATTAGAAGATGAGAGTCCATGTGTAGAAGAATTGAGATGTCCCATCTGATAGCCAGAACTAACTACCAGACACGAGAGTGAGGGCATCTTGGATCTTCCAGCTCTGTCAGCCCTGCAGAGGAGCTCAGCCATATGGAGCCCAAGTGAAGCCAGAAAATTGAGGTCTAAGTCTTCAAGGCTGATGCATCTGATACTTCCTCTCTCCCATGCCCATACATAAATCTGATTACAAATTTTTCACATGAGAAAGTATTTTTCCCAACATTGTATCCCTAGAGACTAACACACAGCTTGGTACGTTGTCTTATAGGTGTTCTTATGAAACCATCCATATTTAACTGTGAACTAATCAGCCAATCCACATATTGTGAGAAATGATGAATTGTGACTGGTTTAAGTCACAAAGCTTTGGAGTAGTTTGTTACACAGCAAAGGCTTACGGAAACAAGGCATTTACATGCGTGTGTGTGTGTGTGTGTGATCCTTATCTTCCTCCCTCATTCTGTCTTCCATCATGGAAAGATTCTAGGTTTACTTGGTTGGATCATCTCCTGGGCCTCTGATGTTCTGATCTGGTGAGTAATTGAGGAAAAAATAGCCAGGAGTGAAGTCATCCAAAGGTACTCTGCATAGGTTCTGGCATGGATTGATGAGAGGGAGAGGAGGAGAGAAGATCCAGAACAGTCAGTTTGAGAGAACGGATGAGCTAAGAGAAGTTTTAGGGAGTCTTGCCTATATTGGGTGCTCTAATCACTGCTTCAAAATTGTTTTTCAAGCGAAAGTCAAAGAATTATATTGCTCTTAAGATTTTTGGAATTGAAGTTGTATTTATTTCGTATTTAAATCTAATGACTAAAGAGCCTAGTTTCATTAAAGTTGCACTTGCAAAATGTGGCACCATTTCACTTTAAATCTAAGGCAGAAGGGATGAAAAGAATGTAATTATCTCCGTTCCTGAGTTAGAGTTTCTTAAATCTCAGCAATATTGACGTTTGGGGCAAGATAATTCTTTGTCGTGAGAGTCTGTCTTATGCATTATAGGATATTTAGCAGCATCTCTGGCCTCTACCCAACAGATGCCAGCAGCACCCTGCAGAGACAATCAAAGATGTCTCCAGACGTTGCCAAATTTCTGCTGGGGGTAAAATCATACCAGTTGACAGCCATTACCCACACTGTGCCCTTTGCGTCTATGTATAACAATGGGCGTACACAAGCGTGAACATTTGAAAAAATACATAGCACACCATTACTGTCAATCTTTCAATTGAATTATTGTTATCCAATTAGTAACTCCAAAAAGTTATCCTCATAGAAGGCTATTCCTACAATTTATGTTTACGTAGGCAAAAATCTTTTACCTTGAGATAATATCTATTTGAGAAATGCCAAAATGCAGTAAGTCTAAGACTTCTGTTGAAAGGTTATATAGAAATTACATGATTTTTTTTCAGTATGAATGAAATATCCTATGATGTCTGAGATTATATCATTTAAATCTGGAAAGTTTGATTGTATGTGGTTAGGAGGGCGCGGGAGGAGAGGAGGTATGTATATCCTGAAATTGGTTTATTTTATTGTTCTAAACCTCTAGAATTTTTTTTCAGAACTATGAAAAACAAAACGAATTTAAAAAAACACAGTTGATCAGTTGCAGGTGGTTATTTTTAGTTAAAAATGTAGTCAGAGCCACTTATCGCAACATTTTAATTCTGTCACTGTCAGACCAGGAAAAGTATATAGCACATGTCGGTCAGCCAAATATACAAATAATCTTAACATTTACAGAATTTGAATGTATTTGTTGTGGTGGTGGCAGTTAAGTAGAGATGGTTTCACAAGGACACATACATTACACAATGTGCCAGGCACCGGGTTAGTCTGCAGGGATAAAATGATGTGGAAATGCTTCCATCTCATGAGGAATTTGTAATCTCATATGCATGGGGTGTGGGAGAGAGGCGATAACAGATGCATCAGGCTTGAAGTCTTAGGCTTCGATTTCATAATTTTTCAGTAAATCATTTGGTCGTAAAAAAAAAAAAAACTGACCTGAATTGAGAAGAGGCTATTTATAATCTTTCATTATCCCAGTTAATGTGAAAATTTATACGTCTCTCTGCAGAAATATTAATGTCTTTGATTGTAAGGTGCTGATGAGACCCTGATGAGACCCTGATGAGAAGTGATATATAATACATGGTATGTGCACCAAAGGATTCTGAGTTTGAACACAAAGCTGGGGCCCTTAGACTTTTGAATAAAGGGTTGTTCATACAATACAGAAGTACAGTGACAGGGATGTGCACTCAGAAGAATAATATTCATAGTAAAAAGAAAAGAAGCAATAAATGGTAAGGGTGAAAACAGCAGAACTTACTGTGGCAATTTGTATTGGTGGCTTCCTTCAGTACCTTTTCGTTCTAAATAAAGACAATACTTTTAAATAGTCTCAGCAGAACTTTTTTTCTGACACATTTTTTGTCCTCTATTTGTGAATATAGATATTACCAAAAAAAAGATCACATGGTGAAGTAACAAAAATACCTTATATCTGTGTAGCATTTGAATTTACTCGTTTTATGTATATTCTTATTTAGTTTTCACCAATAATCTGCCACATACACAGAAAAGGTATCATTAACCTGAATGTAAACAAGGAAATGCAAGAATAGTGGAGGCTAAGAAATATGCCAGAAATCTAGAAACTGGAATGAAATTTGGAGAGTTACAGAATCATGACCTGAATTTAGGTAGTCAGACTCCTAGTCTAATCTAATTTCCACCAGATCGGTTTGCTGATTCTTTATTCACTTATTTAATAAATTTCACTGTGTGCCTCCTGTTTGCCAGCTGCTCTTCTCTGACCAGCTGTGGATGCAATCTGAGGGGATGAGCTCTGTTCCTTAGAGTCCAGCAGGGAAGACAGGAATCAAAAATAATCCCCCACAGCCAGGTTTTGCACATGCAAAGGAAAGTTAAGAACAGTGACATGAAATACAGTATAGATTTAAAAAGAACACTGTTAAGAGATTAAAGACAACGTGAATGTGGGAAAGAGAAAAACCAACTCCTACCATTTGCTAGGATAGCAGCTAAGGAGAAACTGCTGCCTCTGTATTTAATAATTGTCCCAATAAATTACATAGAGAGGCACAGGTTAAAGAAAACAGGAGGATGACTATCTCCTGGAGGAAGCATTATTTCCAGTTAGAGAGCACAGAAGTCTTGGGAAGAACTTCAAACTGGGGCTGGGACCGGGTGAACTTGCCACAGGTAGCTTCCTAATGTAAACAGTAGATGTCTCCTAATTTTGCAAGAAAGCTACCACAACTTTGAAATCTTCTCCTGTTGTAAGCTCTTAGCAATACCAGGGCAGCAGAAAGAAAAGGAGTATTGGAAAATGTCCTGAAATGCCACCTTCATACAACCACTTTATTTTAGTGTTAAAATTATACTTCAGTACTAGAGTTTCTATGACTCAAAGTACTGTGTTTTATTTGGGGTAGGGGAATAAATGGGAGAACAGTTGATCACGGTGTTTACATATTTTACATTCAATATTTAGTCTAGGCTTTTTAAAAACAGAGTTCTCTCAAATAAGTAGGACTTTTCCCAGGTAGTGTTTTCAAAGTTTGGTTGCTGCTTTTCATTAAATTATTAATACCACCCTTTCTCTTAAGCAAGTTCATTATTACAATCCCACATTTTCACATTTTGGGAGTTTGTATTTTGAAAAAAAAAATATATATATATTTATATATATATATAGAGAGAGAGAGAGAAGGAGAAAGAGAGAGTCTCTCTCTCTCATATATATGTATATTATTTTTACCAATAACCAAGCACAAATACAATAATTTGACACAATTTCACTTATATTTTATACTGGCTATTCCCTTAAGAGGTAAAGAGAGCCATAATTTTAACATTGAAATTTATAAATCTGAGATGCAGATGAAATTTTTAAAAAACAAGAACCTAAAATAGTGAAACTGAAGAATAAAATCAAATGGTAGAGTTTGAAGAGCAGATGTTGGAAATTTCAATCTCAAACTTCACCCTAGCACCTAACGTTCAATCAGCCACTTGGAAGACCTGCGTTCAGGGGTCAGTCCTGCATGGACCACCAGGGGGTGCTGTAGCTTTCGGTCGCTTCAGGACTGGAGTGACATCAGTGAGCTCGTCATAAAGGAAGATCCGCTGGATCACAGAACCTGTGGCCACTGGGCCAGCTGCAGGGGCTTCCACGTGAGGCAGCAGCTGGTGAGTATCACGAATGGATTTTCTGAGTGTCAGTCACACCTTACATGTTCAAGCTTATTTGTACAGTAATATAATATTTTAAAGTTTATTTTTAGTAATAATAAAAATCTATCATTTATGTAGAATGTATAGCAAGGATAATGTTGTGTGTATTCA
Organism: Avahi laniger; assembly: GCA_963575035.1. NCBI lineage: Eukaryota > Metazoa > Chordata > Mammalia > Primates > Indriidae > Avahi > Avahi laniger. Next base: position 35,452 of record CAUYSK010010677.1, read on the forward strand.
TTCCACACATTATCTAATTTAAACTTTGCAACAACCCAATGAGGAAATATCCCTCACCCCCACCCCAATTTTACATGGAAGGAGAGTGGGTGAGCGAGGTCAGTCAACTTGCCTGAGGTGACATGGACACTAAGTGGCAGAGTGTGGATATCTGTCTGCCTCCAAAGTCTGTGCCTTCAATCACTTCATTCTACTCTTGTGTCTAAATTGCCCCTGGGGGTTTCCAGAATACTTGCACGTGACGTCGGAGCTGGAGAAAGGCAATGTAGACACTATCCCCAACCCATGAATGAAGAAACCCAGTTTCAGAAATGGTATCTCAGCAAGCAAGTGGCAAAGTCAAACAAAATCCGTTGGACTCCTTGTCCCTTGTACCGTGTTAGAAACTATTTGGCTAAAGTCTAGCTGATTGATAGAGCACCTCCAAGCGAGGCCATGGTGCTCCACCATCTTTCTGAGCTACAAAATATGTAGAGTTCTCCTCTCCAGGCACACCTTGACCTCCTGTCCTCTGTTCTCGAACTTTGTCTATCCTCATTTTTCAGTCCTCCTCACCCCTGCTCCTGCCCCCTAAACAGATCAGGAAACAGATCTAACCTGATGTTCATGGGAGTTGGCTCACATATGTGAATCCACAGACTAATTTTCCTTCCACATGATTCTATTTGCCTCTGCTTTGGGATTATTATCATATGTCATAGGTCAGGTTAACAGGGAAACAGATTTTAGAAGGAATTTTGTCAGCCGGAGGTTTTTTACGATGTGCTCTCAAGAAAAACAACTTAAATGGTGTAGGGGAAGCAGAATTGGCCAGAGGGAGATGGTGAACTCAGATGTAATTATGTATCTGGAGCTGGGATGGCCTTTCAGAGATGCCTAAGTGGAGGCAAGGGGCCAGGACTTTGCACCTAGGTGTTGACCAGTTGCTGGATGTGGGCTGGCTCTGGAGAGGGCATAACTTGGAAGAGGCAGATCCCCTGGGCTGAGGGCAAGTCCTAGGGAGAGGCTGAGCTGTGAGCCTTCAGCAGGCAACACTTGGGAGAGCTGGGAGGACTGAAGGGCAGGATCTGGGCTGTGCCCCAAAGCTTCTGCTACATCAGCTACCATGTTAGCTACCAAGTACTGAAAATTGGAACAGTCCAAAGAACCATGGGAAGAGAAGTTCCCACTTACTGCGTGTCATGTTAGGCATATTGCATTTAGAGAGAGTCGAAATTTGCTCCCATTTCTGTTTGTCACTGTAGTCAAACACTTTGGCACCATGAGATGCTGCCTCCTCTGTTTATTTCAAAATGAAGAAGGTATCCAAGGCCCATTTTTTCACTCTGCTGAGGACTGGATCAAAAGCATGGCAGCACACCGGGTAGTGCAAGGAAAGGGAAGGGGCCACACCTTTCATGAGACAGCCAATTCTGTGGAGTTCCCCGAATACCCTTAGTTTTTCTCTCAGTTTGAATGGTTTCTTACTCATTCATATGCTTCCACCATCTAACCAACAAAGTCTGGTTGTGCCTTTCTAGCTTCTGTGCCTGTTTACCTAAGGTAACTTTTTACTTCTCCAACCCTGACAACACCGGCAACCACTATCTAGTTCTGCCTTCTGATCTCCACGTCACCATTCGCCCTTTGCTCCACTCTTTCTCCTGCAGGTGACGCCATTCTTCCAGCTCCTAAACATCGTCACCCAAGAGCCTACACAAACAAACAGCAGGGAGTTGCCATGTAGTGGCATGTAGGCAGAATCCAGGGCTGAAATATGTTTTCTCTCACCAGTGACGTTCTAAGAAGACACTTTAATTTAAATGTTTTTAGGTGTAACTTACATTTCCCAGTTTTCCATATACCCATCACTCTCTATTGTCTTAAACCAGTTACTTTGTCATAAACCAATTATTGTCTTAAACCAGATAAATTCTCAAATAACCTAAACATAACTGAGTTTAAGACCTCTTAAAAAAGGAAGACAGACATTCCATATATACACAGATGGGAAGTGAAATAAAGAAGCAATATGATGATAAATGTTAGGAAGATATAATAAGCAAAATAAAAATTCCCAATTTAAAAAGCTCTATTGTAATTCTTTTTGGTTATGATTGTTATAGCTGTGTTATGTCTTTGGTGAAAGTGGAAAGGATTTTCTTTTCACATCCTCAGAAAAACTTCTGACTCAGCATAGGCATGAACCACATAACAACATTTCAATCAATGACAGACCACATACAACTGCAGCCCCATAAGATTATAATGTTATATTATTACTGTACCTTTTCTATGTTTAGATACACAAATACATAATAATTGCATTATAACTGCCTACAGTATTCAGTACAGTAACATGCTGTACAGGTTTGTAGCCTGGGAGCAATAGACTATATATCATATAGCCAAGGTGTATAATAGGCTATACCATCTGGACCTGTGTAAGTACACTCCATGATATTTGCACCACAACAAAATTGCCTAACAGTGAATTTCTCAGAATGTAGCTCCATCATTAAACAATGCATGACTATAATGGCAAGGTTTTGGAGAAAAGGAAACCCTTGTACAATGTTGATGGGAATGAAGGGGAACAGACGAAGCCCAAAGTTAGTGGAAGGAAGGAAATAATAAAGATGAGAGCAGAAATAAGTGAAATAGAGACTAGAAAACAATAAAAAAGATCAATGAAACTAAGAGGTGGTTTTTTAAAAGATAAACAAGATTACAAATCTTTAGCAAGACTAAGAAATAAAGAGAGAAGACTCAAATAAATAAAATCAGAAATGAAAGAAGAGGCGTTACAACTGATACCACAGAAATACATAGAGCCATAAAAGACTACTATGAACAATTATACATCAACAAATTGAATAACTTAGAAGAAATGGATAAACTTCTAGACATGTGCCAAAACCTATCAAAGCTGAATCATGAAGAAATAGAAATAGAAAATATGAATGGCAAAAGCACTATATGTAACCAAAATGGTTGTACCCCATAATATTCTGAAATAAAAGAAAAAAAAAGAAAATCTGAATGGATTAATAACCAGTAAGAAGACTGAATGAGTAATCAAAAATCTGCCAACAAAGAAAATCCCAGGATCTGATGACTTCAGGGGTGAATTCTACCAAACATATAAAGAAGAACTAATACCAATACTTCTCAAACTATTTGAAAAAAATTGATGAGGAGGTAATACTTCTAAACTCATTTAACAAGACTAGCAATACTCTGATATCAAAGCCAGATAAGAACACTACAAGAAAAGGAAATTATGGTCCAATTTCCCCGATAAATATAGATACGAAAATCCTCAAGGAAACACTAGCAAACTGAATTCAAAAGGACCGTGGCCAATGGAATTTATCCCTGGTATTCAAGAATGGCTCAATATATGAAAACCAATCAATGTAGTCATCTCAATAGTGGCATGAAAAGCATCTGGCAAAATTAAATATACTTTCATGGTTATAAATTCTCAACAAATTAGGTGTAAAAGGAATGGATCTCAATGCAATAAAGACTACACATGACAAGCACACAACTAACATCACAGTAAGTGTTAAAAAGTTGAAAGCTTTTCCTCCAAGATCCTGAACAAGACAAAGCTGCCCACTCTCCCCACCTCTATGCAACATAGCACTGAAAGTCCTAGTCAAAGCAATTATGCAAGAAAAAGAAAAGACATCCAAATTAAACAAGAATAAGTAAAATTTTCTCTGTTTGTAGATAATATGACCTCATATAATGTAGACCTTGAAGTCTCCACCAAAAAACTGTTATAACTAATAAATAAATTCAGTAAAGTTACAGGATACTCAACACACAAAAATCAGTTGCATGTTTATATACAATGAAGTATCAGAAAAAGAAATAAAAATAATCTCATTTATAATAGCAACAAAAAGAATAAAACATTTAGGAGTAAATTTAACCAAGGAGATGAAAGATATGTATACTGAAAACTATCAAACATTGACGAAAGAAACTGAAGACACAAATAAATGGAAAGATAGCTCTTTTTATAAATCTGAATAATCAGTATTGTCGAAATATCCATAGTACCTAAGTGATTAACAGATTCAATGCAATCTCAAACAAAATTCCAATGGCATTTTTCACAAAAATAGAAGAAACAATCCTAAAATTTATATGGAACCACAAAAGACCATGAAAAGCTAAATCAATCTTGAGAAAAAAAGAACAAAGCTGGAGGCATCATTTCTTTACAAAGCTATAGTCAACAAAATGGTATGGTACTGTCGTAAAAATTGACACATAGAACACTAAAATGGGATAGAAAGCCAAGAAATAAACCCACATGCAATATAGAGTCAATTAATCTTCAACAAAGGCACCAAGAATACACAATGGAGAAGGACAGTCTCTTCAGTAAATGGTGTTGGGAAAACTGAATATTCACATGCAAGAAACTGAAATTGTATCCTCATACACAAAATAACATCAAAACAGATTGAAGATTTAAATGTAAGTCCTGAAACCATAAAACTACTAGGAAAAAAACATGATGGAAAAAGTATCCTGACATTGGTCTGTGCAATGATTTTCTAGATATGACCTCAAAAGCACAGGCAACAAAAGCAAAAGTAAATGTAATTATATCAAACCAAAAAGCTTCTGCACAACAATGGAACAATCAACAGAGATAAAAGACAACCTACTCAATGTGAGAAAATATTAGTATTTGCAAACCACACAACTGATAAGAAGTTAATATGCAAAATGTATTAGAAATTCAAAAACTCAATAGCAAGAAACCAAATAACTTGATTGAAAAATGAGCAAAAGACCTGAGAAAACATTTCCCAAAGGATAATATGCAAATAGCCAGCAGCTATAGGAAAAAGTGCTCAACATCATGAGTCATCAGGGAAAACAACTCAAACCACAGTGGATAATCTATTATCAAAATGATGGAAGATAACAGTTGGCAAGGATGTGGAGAAAAGCCAACCCTTGCACACTATTGGTGGAAATGAAAATTGGTACAGATATTACTGAAAAAATTATTGAGGTTCTTTAAAAAATTAAAATTAGAGCTACCATATGATCCAGCAATCCTACTTCTGGATATATAACCAAAGGAAATGAAATCAGTATGTCGAAGAGATATCTGCATGCCCATGTTCATTGCAGCATTATTCACAGTAGCTAAGGTATATAATCAACCTAAGTGTTCATAGACAGATAAATGGATAGATAAATTAGATAGATTGATAGGTAGAGACATAGATATAGATAGATATAATGGAATATTATACAGACTTAATAAAGAAGAAAATCCTGTCATCTGCAACAAAATGGGTGAAACTGGAAGACATTATGCTAAGTGAAATAAGCCAGACACAGAAAAACAAATACTGCAAGAACTCACTTATATGTGGAATCTGAAAAAGTCGAACTCATACACACAGAGAGTAGAATATAGGTTGCCAGGGTCTGGGGGTTGAGGGAAATTGGGAGATGTTGGTCAAAGGGTATGAATTTTCAGTTACACAGGAAGAACAAGTTCTAGAAATCTATTACACAGCATGACTATAGTTAACATATAATATACTTGAAATTTGCTAAGAAAATGGATCTTAAATGTTTTCACCACACACACAGACACATACAGACACACACGAAGATAACTATGTGAGATGACAGATAGTTAATTAGATTGACGTTGGCAATCATTTCACATTGTGTGTATATATCAAGACATCATGTTATACACCTTAAATATATACAATTTTTATTTGCCAGTTGTACCTTGATAAAGCAGGGGAAAAGAAAAGTCTGAAAACAATAAAATTAAGATGAAATAATTCCATTATATTCACATAAAAATATGAAATAAGTCAACGTACTGGAAAATTAGAATTTAAAAACAATAGTACTAGAAGTAAAAAGAAAATGAAGTTATTAACAGACTATAACAAACTTTTCACCCGAGAGTCGGGCTTCATAAGTACTTTTGTTCATTGATTTGAGGAAGATTTTCAGCTCAGTCACAAACAGCAGACATTTATTCACTAATGTCTTAAGTTTTAGATACCATTTCTTAAAAATATGTAAACATCAATCATCTAAATTTTCACTCTTCAAGCTTTCACTATGAATACTGATTTTAGGTATTCCAAAGTCATGAGTGTAAATCAATAGAATTCCTTTCACTTCCATTAGTTTTAGGTTCATATACAATAGGAAGAGAAGATTTTAATCTTTTAGAGTTGTTTTAAAGCCTGTTTTATGTATTGATTATTAATTTTTTTTGTACAAGGGATTCCAACTTGAATTACAACAAAAGAAAAAGTGTCAGTACACACACACACACACACACACACACAAGCAAAGACAACAACAAAAAAGTACCTTTTATCATACCCGGAGTCTTGTAGCTTGTGTTTATCATATCCCACCTATTTTAGTGACTTTTAGAAGTTATCTTAATTCAGTCGATATCCAAACCAAACACAGTGTTCACCAGGGGAACTTCCAACTCTCCCAGCAGCGTTCTCCCGAAATTATCACTATAGCAACACCTCTATGAAAGCAGACCATTCTTCCCTCATTCTTTACCCTCACCCCCTGCTTACTAACCAAATGCACGGCTCCCCTGTGCCAGCATTTCTACAAAGACAGTTTCCACATCGATTTATGAAAAGTGCTTCGCATGCATTTTTGGTGGAAAAAAAATGACATTTTTCATTTGACATTTAGAAATTCAGGCATTTTATCATGTTAAAAATCTTAGTGTTAATTGGATTATGGCAATCATTTCACAATGTACATATGTATCAAAATCATCACGTTACCCACCTTGAATACATAAATACAATTTTAATTTGTCAATCATATCTCAATAAAGGTAGAAAAATAAAGTAACATAAAATCTCAATAACTTTTAAGAGTGTTTTTGGTACCAAAAAATCATTCAACTTATAAAAAGTTCAAGGATTGCTACTTTAGAAATATGTATAAAGTTTTAATTTTAGAATTTGGGAGAAGAAACTAAATGAATCTTTTGTAGACCAATACTACAATGGCATTTAATTTATTATATTTATATTTACATAAGGTATAATCCTGTTTGTTTCTAATTTGTTCTTTGAACTTTCTAGAATTTTTTCCCAAATATTTAATATTGTGACACATTGATTAAAAAATATAATTCCCATGTTAGAAATACCCATTATAGCACATTGCCAAGGGAATCACACCATTTTTTTAAAAATATGCAAACAATATTGTCCAGGTTTTATATTACAAACATACATAAAATAGCATTAAAGGGCATACAAAAGACAAACATAAGTGTAAGAACACATAGTCTTTCAAAAAGTTCCATGTTATACTGTGTAAGATGATTTAAGACTTTATTCTCAAGCAAGAAATGTTGACAGATTTGTAAGCCTCTCCAGGCCTAAAGTCAAATAACTCCTTGGCTTGAGATTTCAATGCAAAATACAAATCAGTCGTAGTCCATTAAAACACCACCACAACTGCATAAGTAATGGGAATGTTTTCATTTTTCTAGACCATTTAGAGAAAGGAGTGTTTACTATAATAAAAAATTTTTTCATGCCCAGAAGTTTGTTTATAAACAATGTTAACCATTCTCATGATTTACAAGAAAAAAACACAAATCAACTCTTCAGTAGATGGGGAAGGGAAATATGAATTTCCTCGACAAATACTGGGCACGGGGACTGGGACAGATATGACTTGGAATCCCAGTGTCAGCACTTACTATGAGACCCTACAAAGGTGGCTTCATCACTTGATGCCTCAGTTTACCTATCTGTAAAATAGAGATTCAAAAAATCATGAAAGCCTCACAGAATCACTATAAAGATGAAATTAGATATTTTATGTAAATGCTCTGTCCAAAATTTATTACATAGTATTTATTCATCTTCTAAGTGTGGAGAACCTATAGCCTTCTGATTTCAAGATTGTTCTTTTTGAAAAAGGAGGCAAGAAAAGCTTCATCTTTCTCTGCTGCACCCCTTTTTAATAAAAGGATTTGTTCTGTAAAATTTGGATTCAGTCAAAAGGCCACACTAAAGGACTTAGAAAGCCACCTGTTGCTTTAAGGACAAAGTTCGCACGACTTCAAATATGCATTTAACAAAGGCAGAGAAGTTAAGAGGTTTTTATAAACCAGGAGAAATCTGCTTATTTATTAAAATATTTACATGGTTCCTTTTACCTCCACCTGCTTCTGAACCCTAAGAGTGAGGGCTTCACGTGAAATGTAGACATTCCAGCATATACCGACGGAGCAAATCTGATCCATTAGGTTTAATTTTTCTTGACATGTTCAGGATAATTAAGTGGGAATAAAATAATCCTGAAACCTTAAAAGGAAGGACCAACACCTAGTATTGACCCCTAAGGGTTAGCAGTTTGTCCTCCAGTATGGCATGTGCAGAAATAGGAAGTCAGAGAACAGTGTGAACTTAATAGCGCCCTTTTGCATTTACTGGCACTGTTATTTTACCCTCTGTCATTTGCTCTATCCCTCTCCACCTGATACCAATATTTTCAACATTGAATCTGGAACCTCATAATTCTCAAAGATCTCACTTGTATTCACTCGAGACCTGGAAAAGAGTCAAAGGTGGCTAAACTTTATATTACTTTAAAATTTCCTTTTATTCATGCTAGTTCCCTTGATGAAAGTGAAAGTGACCAAAAAAAAAAAAAAAAGAACAAAATGAAAAAACAAAAACAGAAACTCTAAGGAAGGGAAAATTTCTAAGAAACTGAAGAAATAAGGGGCAGATAATTTTCAATCACTTTACAAATAGGATTTCTTATCCTGTCCAATTTCTTATGTAAGCCTTATTTCCATTCGGTAAACAGCTACTCATTACTGACTAACGGCAAGGAACTGCGAAGATGAAAACTTAGATTAAAAAGGGGCTGTGGTCCTAAAGGAGCACTGGGATTCTTAAATGACTTAAGAAGCATTTATTGCACACAAATTATGTGCAAAGACTAGGTATACTGGCGATTGGTGGGGGCAGGGGTGGGGGAGCACAGGATCAAGGAGAAAAAGAGGAAGAAGATACAGAACCTAAATCTAATGTCCTTGTAAGCTTAATTCCTTTACACCCCTGAGAAGTATTTTTTTTTTTCAGCAATACCACAGCCGTGGGGGTGGGAGTCCTAGATGAAGACACACCCTAGCCAGCCTCTGTTTCATTACCATATTACCCCTCCAGCGTTGGTGTACTTGTGAGCCAGAACCACCTCAGCCCGTTGAGGTGAGAAGGTACAAAAACAAGGGAAGACGTGGCGTAAAATGAAGATGAGAGCTGGTTTGAGAATGACATGTCCTCTTCTCTCAAGCAGGAGCAAACAACCAGCATGACCTTCTCTTTTGCTTTCAGTTTGCACTGCCAAGGGCAATGTGGTTTCCTTTCAGGAAGAAACAATACTAACTTTGAGAAAAAATATCCACATGCACACAAAATAGCAGCAATAAAGAAGTATGATAGGAAGGAAGTAGAAAGGGGACACAGGAAGATGTGAGGGCGGTAAAATATAAATTTAGAGGCAATTTTAGTCTAATCCATCACCTTTCAAATTAAATTAAAAGCATGGTTAAAACAGCACTTTTTGGCACTAAATCGTAAATTCACGGTGCCGTAGGATAAGACTTAGTGGAATTATCAGCAGAGTGTGGATGCCAAGTGGACATCAGGCAGGAAGAGAAACCACAGGTGCACTTTGAGCAAGGTGTCTTTATAGGATTACACCACAGAGACCTGGGCCGGACTCAAATATTAATTTCACAAACAACGGCAGTTACAAGAGTGACTGTCATTATCCGAAAGTCTAATCTCAGGGGCAGAAAAACAATCCACACACTTTGTTTTTGTGGCACTGCAAAGTATCCCTTATTTTTCTACATATTATTTTAAACATTAACTTTTTTATTATATATATTTAAGGTGTAGAACATGATGTTTTGATGCACTATATACATAGTGAAATAATTAATACAGTTAAGAAAATTAACATATCCATCTCCTCACATAGTCACCGTGTGTGTGCATGTGTATACACCGAAAGCACCTAAAATCTGCACTCAGCAAGTTTCTAGTATTAATACGTACTATAACATTATTAACTATAGTCTTCATCCTCAACTCTAGATCTCTGGGCCTTTTACCGTTTGACCTACATCTCCCTATCCTACCCCTTTCCCCTGCACTTGGTAACCACTGTTCTGCTCTCTGTATTTGACTCGCTTATATGTGACATAGATTCCACATATAAGTGAGATCATTCACTTAGCATAATGTCCTCCAGATTCATCTCATCCACGTTGTCAAAATGGCAGGGCCTCCTTCTTTTTAAAAGTTGAATAATATTCCATTATATATATATATATATATGTCTCTGTGTGTGTGTGTGTATATATATAAAGAAATTGTGGCATATATATATCTGTGTGTACATATATATGTACATTCATTCATTCATAGATGAATGGTTAAACATTGACTCGTTAATATGCTAATTTTTCATGAATGAAAAAGATTTTTCCCACAGTAATATAAAATTGTACATTATTTTGTTTTCCTAACCTATACAGCTCTTTTTTTCTTTAGTAGTAAAGAACTTTATTAGCCTGTAGTGAAATATATATAATTTGGATGCTTCTATTGAATTTTTTGTCTCCATTCTTACCACCATCTGCTGAAGCAAAGGCAACAGACAAGAACAAAAGAATCAAAGAACAGAGAATTTTTTCATCTGCTGTGATGCCTTTAGCCCGAAACTCTCCTGCTATCCCAATGCTAACTAGTTATTATAGCAGTAACTTTGCACTTACAGATTTCTGTGCAAACTCTAATAAAATAGTGATCTTTATTAAGTTGTCAAAAACTAGCTTCTTAGATGCGTTCTGGAAAAAAGGAGGGAGGTCTGACTTCTTCATGAAGAAAATCTCAGATATGAAAAAGAAAAATAACAAGGGAGGGGAACATATGGCTTGTCCCACCAAAGATAAAATACAATAAATAGCTACATTAATTAAACCAGTGTGATAGCAGAGAAGGAACACACCACAGAATGGAATGGAATACACAGTCCAGAAAGAGACTTAAGTCTATCTAAACAAAATGAGAAAGATTATTTAATGAATGGTTTAGGGAAAACTAGAAGGCAAATTGAAGTAGAAAAATCCATTTAGAACTTCATTTTATGTCAAAATAAATTTCAGATGGTTTAGGGAATTAAAGTGAATAAAGTAACTTTAACAACTACCTGAAAATACGGTAAATATCTATGCTTAATGAATGAAAACAGACATTCTAGGCTTAAAAATAACTAAAGAGGACTAGATCTTATTGTATAAAAATAAAAAAATGCACACCTAATATATTATAAACATAATTAAAGGCAAAGAGTATATTGGGAAAATATCTACTAAAAATATTAATATATGAGTTGAAATTTAAATAAAATCAATGAGAAAAACCTTAAATGCTATTAGATTATTAAGTAAAAATATGAACCAGCAATTCACAAAATGTGAAATAAAGTTTGACATTATTCTAATTTAAAAATGGAGATTAAAACAATGAGATAAGCATAATATCCAGGGATAATTTTTAAACAAAAAAAGACATTTGGGGCCTGCAAAAGTTTCATTATTTTGAATTCAATATCTTCAACTTGTGTAATGAAGATTAAGCAACATCAATAAATTAGCTGTTTATTTCTCATAGTCTCAATATCATTAAATATCAGTGGTTCTCAAAGTGTCTGGACCACCAGCAGCAGCCGCATCTGAGAAATTGTTAGAAATACGAATTCCCGACCCTAATCCTGACCTACAGAAACAGATCAGCAACCACCTTAATAAGACTCCCAGGTGATTCTGATGTACAATCAAGTTTGGAGTTAATGTTTGAAAAGCACATGAAACAGTACTTAATATAGTTTAGCTCATTTTGTTTTATAAATTGTTTTAAAAAACTTTTTTAATCAAAAAGAGAAAAGGCCACATTAAAAATTTTTTAAAAGATAATAATTACAGCATCAAAAATGACAATCAGAGTTGCATATCTGTAGTTGGAATAGAAGAGTAGATCACAAGTAGCTTTAGGCATGATGAGAAGAAAAGAAGAAAGGGAGAAAAAAGAATATATATCAGCTGCATCAAAAATATTCTCAAATACTCAGACAATGCAGAGGCAAATATGCAATTAATTCAGATATCTTCTTGGAGATAACTCCGGAATTCTGAACTCTTGTGCTCAGTTGAAAATGATTTGGAAATATAAGTCACCTCTCTTTGATGGTAAAGATGTGTTTGATTTTCTACGCTAATAAAATAGCTGTAGAAACATGGCTCAAGGCCATACTTTGATAAAATAAATACATCTTTATTAAGTTACAAGTAATCCAAATATTTCCTTAGCCTGTCATCAAGATGTGTTCTTAGTGATTTCAGTCTACTTAATAGTCACTCCTCTGACTTGCAATTTAGTTTCTGAAATAATTTTTTAAAGTGCAAGTCTAGCAATTATTTCAGTGTTGTCTAGACTCTGTTTGACAACTCCACTAAATTCTTCAATTATTTAGTTGTTAATGATAAATAATCATGAAATCACAGCAAAATCAGTAAACAACACAATCTTCTATTTTCTCTTTTTTACCCTTCCTTGCTCAGCACTAGGCAATATAATATAAAAGTTAAAATAGTAATACTTCTGCAATATCGAATAGATATTTGATCATCCAAAACTTAAAAATGTCTTTTGTTATGCTTTCAAAAAATCTTTTGAGTCCCTGCCTATAAATTACTCAATCACGTTCAAAACACTTGCTCTTCCACCTGTGTGTGTAATTTTCAGCTTGTTTTCATGTGAATGGGTAACCAGGGAGTTACCCATACCCTTTGGGTTAGGTAGATAAGGAAGTCACTGAGGTCCATGAAAAACAAAGCAGTTGCTGAAGACCAAAATGATCAACTTGAGGAGCCCAGCCTTGCCATCACTGGGGAACAGGACTCGACTCACTGAGGCCACCTTGGATCTCCAGTCTCTCAGTGCTGGGTCTTCCGGCTCCTTCACCCCAAACAAGTTCCGGATGGTGGTGTGTTGTACCTACTTCCACCAAGTTGGAATTGCAAATTGCTCAACAACTGTTCTCACAATCAAAGGCAATTGAAATGATGGGATTCTTTTCCTTCTGCATATTCACAAAGGGAGCGACATAGGAAGTTTTGGAACCCAGTATTATGGTAAGAAATCTTTCCTTTGTCGCCTACCTCACTGAAGAGGGAAAAAAAAATCAAACTCCTACCCATAGCAATACGAAGATTGCCAGTAAGGTGAGCATCAGCCCAGGGTGCTCTCCCCTGAAGGCACCCGGATGCGCAGGAATTCATGTGAGATATCTCTGTCCAGTTTCTGGAAGGGATAAACAAAGGAAGATTTGTCCCTTTGGTTGGCAAGGGACTCAGATCAGAAATCAAATTGCTTTTTTAGTTTGGTATTTACTCTGGTCTTTTTTTGACTGACACAGGAATACAGAGATATTTTTCAATTGACAACTTTCTATCTCAGTTACTCAGTTTTGATAAATTTAACCAATAAACACCACCTTACAGTGTGCTCAGTTATGAGGTTCCATTTAATCCAGTGGATTGGAAATGCTCCTTACGCATGTTTTTTGTCTTCTGAAATTGCTTAAGATCAAGAATCCAAGTACCCATTATTAGTTTTGCTTTTTAAATAATAACCTTAGCAATGATCTCTACCTGAGAACTGGCACTTGTGTTGAATCTTGGTTTCCAGAACAAGAAAATCAAGGGAAGAAAGAAAAACACAACATGCAGAAACAAAAAAGATACAAAGATTTCTTACAGAATGGAGGATATTCATGTGTATATGAATCCTGCAGCACCATGAAATTTAGAGCTATATACCTATAATCCTTCAGAGGCATTTCATGGTAGCTTCAGGATGAAGGGGGAGAATTTATATTTTATATATGTACTATATATATATAGACTTTTTATCCTACAAAAAGGAAAGAAGGAAGAATGCATGTAACCTTCTTGTCATAAAAAAGTGCAATTTGACTTGTTTATAAAATCCATGACTATTAGGTGCCCACAAAGAGAGAAAAGAGTCTCAGAAACAAAATTGTCATATTATGGCAGTATTTGTACTGGAGCAATTACTATGACAGGAGAGGTATTTTATCTGGCAGAGAAAATATTATCATTTTATTGTATTTTCTTAAATAATTTAAAAAGGAAAGGATAATATGACTAAACTATTTCCTGTTTGTCATATGCAACTAACTTGTTATTTTTTTATGGACTTGTTCATAAAAAAATTTTAACACTAGTTCGTGCACCATCACACATTTTCAAAATGTTCTTGCCAAGAAATTATCATATTTGTAGGTGCAATGACAAAACTCTTTCTAGTCACTTCCTGAATTAAGGGAAGAGGGTGGGTGGGGAAGCTTTATAACCACAATCTTGGATTGGTCTTTTGCTTGAAACATTTGAAAAAATGAGCAGAAATCAATATATTTTTATATAATGCCTGAATCTTTAATGACACTCCTGAAAGTGTCTGGGTGATATTTCTGTTGTCATTACGTAACATAATACTTACCATTTTACTGTAGAGAGTATAACAGCCAAAGTAATGTTTATTACAATCTTAAGTAAATTAAAACTTTTCCAAACTAAAATATGTTTCTATTTTTGTTCATTTTGCCAATTGGTGTTCAGTTCTTCTCATTATTCTTTTTAAAGGAGGGGTCCGTTAATTATACATATCCAAACGTACAGCAATCTACTTATCTGTTAGAACAACTCACTGCAGTCCTGGATGTCTTGCTTTCCCTGAAAGTGGCCATTTCCTATGCCTGATGGGAGAAACTGTTCACATTGGAAAGGCTTTGAAGCAAATAAATAGAATAAAGGGACTCCTAGAATAAAAGAATTCTAAAATTAGAGCACTTTTTTATGGATTAGAAACAACTACAGAGTCTATGACCCACCCAGTGTCACAAAACCGGTTAGCCACGGAATGTCAGAAATAATACTCATCATTGCTGGATACTCAGAAGCTCTTTCCTCTACAGTTGGAAAGATTAGCTACAGAAAAAGTCTTTTTTAAAGGGTGACTCACTTCCTGCTAGGGGATGAAGAGTAACTTAAAAGGAGGGAAAGCAGAGATAATGGAGATTAATTAATATAAGGCCAAGAGCTGTAGAATTAAACTGATTCCATGAAATGTGCTCATTGGTGCTTTGTATTAACGGAGTGAGGTTGTGTTGGTGTGTTTTCCAGGTCATTTGGCTTACGAGGGTAGGCAGGGAAAGCACATAGGGCATAAAAACTATGTTGGCCACCAGTTCTGAAACAGGGAGTTGCCTTAGGTCTAATGAACATTTGAGGAATGTAAACACCTACTGGGAAGGATAGGTCTATTTGTCATTCACACTTCACTGTCAATTGCCCTAATTAGATAACACCCTGTTGAATAGCCTCAGGCGAGGAAAAATAAAGGGTGGAGAAAGAGAAAGGAATACTTTTCTAAGGGTGAGGCACTTAGAGGTGGAGAACTCGCCCCTGGGCAGTACCTCCTTGAGGTCCCTATGGAGGAGATCACATCTTCAGGTGAAAGTAGCTGGAGAGAAAAGAAGAAAAAGTAGTTTGGATTCCATTCCTCACAACTCTCCTTCCCTCAGATAGCCCCAATGTGTCATTCTCTAATTTTGCATATAAGAATAAATGTTCAAGAAGCTTTTAGAACCCATCCTCAAGAAATTCTGAGAATGTAACGTTGGGACTCTCATAAATTATACCCTCTCTGCATAAATTTTCTGAAGATTTCCCTATAAAATTCTGTTACCCCAGCACTCTAAGCCATATGTCCAAAAATCTGGTCAATCATTTTTTAAAAATCTGATTAAGATGATCAAACTAATAGTGATAAAAGCACCTACCTATCCTAAAAGAAACAGAGCAGGTTCATTGACACCAGTTGGCAATATGATTTGAGCCTCAGAATGGAGGAAGAATGAAGACAAGGGAAAAATCTACTGTGTCAGTATCTATCTATATATTTGTATTAATAGATGAGATTTGGAGAATTGTCTAAGAAATGTGTCTGCACCTATACAAAGGCAGCCCTCAGGCTCAATCCTGTGTAATTACCTCCTCTTTGCTTTTGTACCTGTGCTTCCTTTCTACACCTGACTGTTAACTGTTCTAGTTGGACAAGGACTGGGATGTCCTTCATCAGTCCTCCATTAGTCTTGCTTCCTTCATGATTCTCTTGTCTTCATTAGTTGATTAAGCTTAAGCAGTTTGGTAATTGGTCCAAATCTTATCTCAGTAATTGGACTAAATGAAGCTTTGAGGACTCAAAGGGGATGAGTATTAACAGGTGCTAAGTAAATACTAGGTTTGTTTCTCAACCATGAAAAAGTCCACCAGGAGGATATGCTCTTTACTAAGTTTGTGTGCAATATTTAAGGTATTCAAGGTAATCAAAGCATTGATTTGCCCCAATGTGTAAGCTAACTTCTAGTTTTATCAGGCACATTAACACTTTGAGATCCCTAGCATAGACACCAGTCTGTGTGCTACCTTGAGATCCACCGTTAAGTTCTTATAGAAGAAGACTCTCAGAACTTCAGTTCACTCTTAGTTGTTTTTTGTTTTTGTTTTTCATTTCTATGACTTTAGGTTCTTTAAGCCACCATGGAAGCACTTTAAAAGAATAATCCTTGGGATCATGCTCTCTTAAGAAAAATGAGTGTCAAAACATTAAATGTAAGAACTCCTACGTCTCAGCTATAAATCACATCTCTAAAAGTACACAGTTGATGAAGTTTTCTCTAACCTCCTTAGTACAAGATAGCAGTCTTCAATCTGGGAATGTAATAAATGTCCTAAAGGATCGCTTCTACATCCAGAAGACTTACTTGATAAAGTTTTTCCTAATGTAATACGAAATTAAGCAGAACAATTTTAAAAGAAGCTTTTAAAAAAATGGTCTGGGCTGAATTACATTTCTCTAGATTTGTATCTGTCAAAATGTGGTTCATAGACCAATGGCGTGAGAATGAGGTGCTCGTCCTGGGTTTCATATCAGACCTTCTGATTGAGATTCTCTGGAACAAGGCTTAGAGGTCTGCATTGGAACACTTCTCAGGCAATTCTTATCCAAACTGAAGTTCAAAAACCGCCTCTTTAGAACCTTAAAATATTCATGAGTTAATTTAATTAAGCTGATTAATGATAACACTCCAGAGAGAAATGATATTGCATTTCACTACAGTTCAATAATCAAATGAGGTGTTCCATTTTTAGAGTGTGGTGTTATAGAAATAAACATGATATTTGGAGTCAGAACAACCTAGGTTCACCACTACATACTGTGTAACTTTGAACAACTATTAGACCATCAGTTTCCTTATCTCTAAAATGGGGACAATAATAACAGCTACTTCACAGGGTTGCTTGGAAGCTAAATGAGTAATAAGCATGTAAAACATACAGCACGATGCCTGGAACATAATAGGCACTTAATCCATGCTAAAGATTATTATTATCACTTTACCTCTTAGCAACTTGATATAACTATAATATCTTTAAAAATATTCAGTTTAAACAAACTTTCTCTTATTATTCTTGCAGCATTATCAGTAATGTTCTGGGAAACGACTATTGCATAATCTGCCGAATAAGAACAAAGTGGACCTTGATTAATCAACAAACATGCCCATGCATGTCTTTCTGGTAGCCATGTAGTCAGCTATTAAATTGTTCCTGCTGTGGTTCTTTAAAAAAAAAAATCTACCAACCCATCTTTTTTTACTAATGTTAAATCTAATCCGCATTAGCTGCTTGCTTTGTGCAGTTATTGGTATGTATTCACATTCTGTATCTACAGAATATATGCAAACTAAATAAAAGTTATTTTGCATGAGCAAGTTCTCAAGCGGTCCAGAGCAGGCAAAATGTTATGGTGTTTACCAACAAGGCCCAGTGACGGTGAGAGATGTTGGGGGACAGTTCACAACTATAGGTTGGGAATAACTGATTAGCAGGCATTTATGGCAGAAATACTAGCATTTAGCACAGTCTTGACTTTTAAGTCCTGCTATGTCCCCTTGACAATATGCCCGTGTACTTAGCCAGTGTTATCTTCTTTTAATCACTCAGTTTCCAAGAGAACATTGTACTCAAGTTACTTGATGACTAATCCTATGCAACTTGGTGTGTTTCCATCTCTAAACCTAGTCATTTTGCCATGAAATTAATTTCTAAGCCCTACCTTCTTATATCTATCAGAGATATAACTAAAGAATCACTACTGTGGAATGGAGGTTACCCCCCTCTAAAAAAACACAGGCATTTTCCAAGAGAGACAATGACACACAGACCAAAGACTATCAAAACTTTGGCATATTTTTGGTCACCACAGATACGGCCAAACTCTTGACCTTCCTATTAAAATTAGATGTAGGAAGTGGGAAAATTATTTTATACTCTCCCAAATCTGGCTGTCAAGAATTAGTGGAAAAATCCAACTTTGTCTTTGTGCTTCCCTGAGTCTAATCACATTCAGTCCAATTAGATTAAAGAAGAGTAGATAACCCTCAAAGAAAACAGAGAAAATGGAGATACAATTTGACTCAATGATTGAACACTAACAAAAGATCTATAGAAAATAGATTGTGAGCTAAAGCAAATAGGATTTGTAGTAATTTCAAAATAACTTGACGAACACATACACACATAAAATGCCAGCTTTGATCATCAGACGGATAATCAAAATTGTTCATACATTGAGAAAAGATTTGTTGGGGGGGGAGTCATTTCTTTAAATTAAATCAAGCTTTGGATAGAAAGAGTACTCATAATCCCTGGGGCTAATGAAGTGTTTTTGTTCCTTACCAAGAATCAAACCTGCTGCAAATGGTTCAATAACAGAAAGAATTTTATTAGAAGCCATATTTAATGCAGGGCCTTAAAGAAATCACAGGTAATGCGGGGCCCATGTTTTCAGGCAGAAACGTAGACAACACTGCCACATACTTTGCTAAAGTTTATATTTCAAATGCTGATAATTCACCAAGATCCATGAAAACAACTCAGTTCAAAAATGACATAGTTAGTACATTTTAAATTATAAAAACATTCTCTTACACTGAAAATGTTTCTAATCACTTTGGTGATTTTCCAGACAGGATTTGGAGTGAAGCTCTACACTCACTCAGATGGTATCACATCTCCCCATTATTATAGTCTTGAGTTTTCTGGTTTTGTTTTTTTTTTTCCTGTTAGCAATATGCTAATAAAATAATTTATTTATTTATTATACGATATTTTACCTACTTACAAAAGGTTATAGTATCCAATAGGCCTCATTCTGAAAGGAACCACCAGAAACAAATGTTTCCTGAAATAACAAACTCCAGACCTTCTATGCTTCCTGCATTCTCTTCCCCTGTACACACCATGATGGGACACTGTTTGTAAGGGTGGGAGTACACGCGTATGTCTGTGCATTTGTAAAGTGCTGTTCTTTCTACTAAATATACAAATCTCCATAGCAGAAACTGTTCTTTCCCACACTAGGCAGTGAAACAATAGCAAACTCTCTTTCTTTTGTTAAATTCATGAGATGTAAAATTTTATATTCTTTAATTCTGACATCCGGTCTTTGATTTCAAGGTTCCCTTTGGAGGTTTGAAGGCTGGTTAACCCTGTGAAGTCTATAGCCTTGTTTTCCTGCTAACTTTCATAATTAAGAATTTTGACCTCTACTATGCACACATCTCTTTTGTTAATATACCTAAATAATATTTTATGTGACAGTCACGTCTCTGTTTATTTCATTAACATTTTTTAACAATGAGAGCCACATTTTATTTCCAGATTATCCATTTAAAAATATAAGTGCTTAGAAATAGATATTATTAATTTAATATTCTAATTTATTTCAGAAGACATTTGATTTCATATGCTTATATCAATAAATGTAAATTTACAAGTATAATGGTACTTCACCTGCTGCTTCTCACTAAATAGGTTCCATTGGTTTAAATCTAGTAACATAAGGATATTATCAAAATATCATAATATTGTGGAAGATTACATTTTCCAAAAAAGACAACAACAATATTTCTGGTCCTATATGCTGTTCTGGAACCTTGCTACTACCTCATTAGGAGGTAGAAACTATCTTCTCTCCCCTGGAAATTGGTGGGCTTTTGGAACTGCCATAACAAGTAAGATGTGTCACAAGTGAGGCCATGTGACTTCGTTTATTTATTTATTTATTTTTTAGACAGAGTCTCACTCTCTTACCTGGGCTAAAGTGTCAGCCTAGCTCACAGCAACCTCAAACTCCTGGGCTCAAGAGATCCTCCTGCCTCAGCCTCCCGAGTAGCTGGGACTA
>CAUYSK010010680.1:0-14219 GCA_963575035.1 Avahi laniger
TTGCAAGTGATGGAGGATAATCTCAAACTTGGAAAATCTGCTTCAGGATGCTGGTATGTGGGAAAATTATGAAAACTTTCTTCCACATACCTCATTTCAGAACTCAGTCTGGAAACAGCATATATTCTTCTCGTGATAATAGCAGAAGCAAAAAGAGCAAGCCCAATCAACAAGCAAATTCTAAGCCTTGTTTGCTTCAGTTCTGCTAACACGCCATTGGCCAAAGTAAGTAATGACGTCAAGCCAAAAGTCACAGAGCAGGGAGTTACGTTTCAATCACAATGATGCTATGGCAGGGTGAAGATATATATATATTACAGTATCTGGGGAGTGTAAAATTGGGTGGGTTCCATAACTAGAACTATCATATTCTTAGTAAGCAATATTACCCTTTAGAAGTAGTTTATTAAGAAAATATGAGACATATTTATTTCTATTCATAATAAATATACCAGATGATTTTTATAACTAGTTCTTTAAAAAATCTTAATTTTAACTAAAATAAACTTTGATCTTCTAACTCTACTGAATCTTTTACTTATGTAATGCTTTCCTTCTGTACTAAGACTTGTATCAGTTGTCTTTCACAATGTAACAAGTCATCTCAAAATTACTGGATTAAAACAACAATTAATTATTTGCTTATATTTTATGGACCAACAATTTGGATTGTGTTCAGTCGGGACATTTTTCTCATACAGGTCCTCCACTGAGATGACTAAGGTGTCCAGGAAGGCTGAATTCCTTTCTCTACAGGTCTCTCATCCTCAAGGAGGCTAGAACAGGCTTGTGTTCTTGACAACAGTGTTCTAAAAAGGCCCGTGCAGAAAATGCAAGGTACCTTGAGTCCTAGGATCAGAACTCACACAATGACACTTCCACTACATTTTATTGGTCAAAGCAAGTTACAAGGCCATTTCAAATGCAAGAAGAGGAAAGTGGACAGTGATGGTCACTTGTTTTTGTTTTTGTTTTTTTCAAAATACAAATTTGTATGTTTATTGATTTGGCAACTTTGCGTAGGGAGAAGTAAATGCCCTAGTCACCAGTGCATTTTTATATTGTTCTACACTTCAACATCCACCATTTGTCATTGAGTTATAGAAGTGTTAAGTCCAGAAATGTTCCCCATGATACCATGTAAGATCATATAAGTAAAAATTTTCCAAATGGATCCTTCATTCTGTTATATGGACAAATATACTTAATAAATAGAAATGCAGCAGTTTATCTCCACACAATAGCAAATGTTTTCTTACACTATTTTGTGACTTCTGTTTAGTCCACAGAAAAAAGTTCCTTTTCTAGAGAGTGGAAAAATACCTTTCTTCATCAAGGGACAGCTAAAAGTTTGAAAATCAGAAGAATTTGCTTTTTGTACCCTTTCATCCCTCCTACAACTGAATAAACAGTGAAGGAAGGATACATTTTAACATTTAGCTAGAAATGTGTACTATTGGTCACATATGGATTTTTTTTTCATCTTTGCTAGCTGTTACTCACTGCATCTGTTTCATTGAAGTTGTGCTTTTATTCCCCTTTGGAACAGCATTTCCAGAAGTCATTAGAATATTAACAAATGATGAGGTCAGAGTTCTAGAAATAAAAATATCTACCTACTGCAGTACAAGTCTAACCTTAGCCTAACCTTTTCAGAATCTGTCCCGGACACGTTCACTTGTACAGGAAATACCACAAATTGCCATCTCCTATACCAAACTTGAGTTTTTCCAAGAATATCTTATTTTCCATGAAATCTAGTGCATTGAATGCACATCAAACCCTTTCAATTTAGCCAGGATGAATATGTCATTCACGAGGTTGAAGAGGGGCATCACTGTGTGAATGCTGTCCAAAGAGCAGGCAGCTTTGAGGCTTTTTGAGCAGGTTGGTGCATCATTGCGGAGGGGAGTGTGTAGAAGCTTAGGAAGTCGGTCAGTTTTCCACTGGAGCTCTCCACTCCACACATGTCAATGATGGGCTCCTGTGGGAGGAACCAGTGGGCTACCTCCTCTTCATCCCTCACTGGAGCTAGATGAAACTGCTTCAGGCAACCTGTTTTTGATATTTTTATTTTGATATGTTTGATATTTTTATTTATCAAACTACATTGTTATCTTTTGGTTCCATGGGTCTCAAACCTGAAGTCTTCGTAACATCTGGAAGTCTGTATAGCTTCGTCGTTCTCTGTAAAGTCATATTTCTACTTCAGTGAAAAAATTTCATTTCTACCAATTTTCTGGGGTTTAGCGATTGATGCCAGTATCTGCAAGTGGCCACCGGCTTAGGAAGAATTACGCCAGCGGTTTGCACAGCCTGAAAGTTCCTTCCAGGTTCACTCTTCTGGTTATCTTTCGGATTAACGCTGGGGCTACCCGCTTTTATCTCAATTTCTTACGAACACAAAGAAAATTGATTTCTACCGTCTTCTTTACACTGTCATAAATCTGAATATTTGCTGAAATGGTGCTTATGAACCCTACCGGTTTTTTATTTGAAGACACTCTGACCTCCCCAGTGCCAGTGGAGGAGTCAGCGTGGGGGACGCAGAGCGCACAACACGAACTCGGGCGAATAGTCAAAGTGGAGCATACCGTCATCATCTTCTACGTAATTCTCATTTAACAGCGTGTAACTCCTTGTGCTCTTCGGCATTACTCAAGGATAAATGTCCCACATAAAACCCTGTGGCAAAGAATATGGTTCTCGGTGTACATTGTCCTTATCTGGTTCGATTGCACCATGAGATGTTATGACTTCATTTAGTTGGGGTACCGGCTGTGGGTCCCAAAACTGCTGTCTGTGTTTGCAGCCTCATCGGTGTTCCCAGCTGGTCCCTGGCACCGGGGCAGCAGCTCCATTGCTCTCCGGTTATGCTGCAACCTCTGCATGGGAATGCTGGGATTCTTTGAAGGATACTGAATTCCAATCTCCTGGGAACCAGATGCGGAGTCTGACTTGGTGCTCCTGGAATTTGGTTTCTCCTTTTTTCTCTTCTGTTTCTTCTTTTTCTTTTTGGCTCCCAAATCCCCTCCGGGACTTCCTTTGGCATGCTCCGTCTCCTCCCCGTTGTCCGGTCTATCCCGCTCCGGTCCTGGTCCTCCAGCTCCAGGCTCGGGCT
The DNA here is from genome assembly GCA_963575035.1 of Avahi laniger. Lineage (NCBI taxonomy): Eukaryota > Metazoa > Chordata > Mammalia > Primates > Indriidae > Avahi > Avahi laniger. The sequence continues at coordinate 3,122 of CAUYSK010010680.1, forward strand.
GGCGGGCTTAGACTCGCAGCGGCGCGGGCGGTGGAGGGCCGATGTTCGCTCGTATTAATAGTAATGTACCGATGGAAACTTGCTGATTTTGATAAATAAAATCTGTCAAATGTCCCTGTGCTTTATACTTTTTTCAGGCTTCTTAAAGCTGGCAGAATTTTGTTAAAATGATCCATTCTCTAAATATTTACAAGTAAAATTCTTCAAACATTACACTTAGACCTGTATCTTTGATCAGAGTTTTCTAAAAACTTTAAGCGTGCCCCATTATTTATCAAATTTTCTTTTACTTCCATCTCCCCCTAAAATATGTAAATTATTTAAGAATCATAGATTACTAGTAAGGCATATGTTGAATGGTAGTAAAAATTGCTTTTGTTCAAATTAATAAAAAAAGAAATAAACTTTTAAAAGATTTCATATACCCTCAATAGATTCTTCTGCTCATCCCTTGGGACCGCTGTGTTAGATTATTAGGTATCTTTACTAATAAGCTAAGTTTCATCTCAAGTGGGTGTATTATTCCGGCTAACTATGTATGATTAATAGTGAATCTAAAAATATCAGACACAACACAATAATTTTTCTAATTTACATAATAGTATTGATGATTAGTAGGTGTTCTATATGTAATTCCAAGATCCAGGCCCCTTCTATCTTATTGTTTCATCCTCTTCCAAGTCTTCTGAGTTCTCTTCATTCATCCAGAGGACGAATTCAGAAAATAATAATAACAATAATCACAAACAAGGAAGATGGTCCAGGCCTGGAAGTAGCACACATTTCTTCTTCCCATATTCCACTGGGAAGAATTAATTGACATGGTCTCATCTCAGTACAACGGGAGGCTGAGAAATGTGGTCCAGCTCTAAACCAGAAGGAAAAGGCAACCGGCTTTTGTGAACACATGGTATTCTCTGCCATGGTAGAAAATTGTCCTCTACTTTTTTCTGTAGTCACCGATGTTGTGTAAAGCTACTGCTATGTCCTTGATTTTTATATGTCTGACTGTTCAACCCAATGAGGAGAACTTTTCATAGACGAGGCTGGATATAAGTCTAGCCACAAAGAATTCCCCTCCACGTATGTTTCCCAGGACTTGTTAAAACAGACCCCAGCTGCTGTTCTTTAGACTATAAAGTAAGTTCCTCATTAATTCTGTCCCTTTAGCAGCTGACAGGCAATTTGACTGCTTGGAAAACACACTGGGTTTTTATGACCCACACGTAACTAATCATAACCAGCCATATGTAAAACCACAAAACATAAATTGATGAAACTAATGCAATTTTAACCAACAACATTAGAGGTTATATTTTAAAACTACAAAGTCCCTTTTCACATTTCAAAATTTCCCTGTATAGGTGCACTGGGGTTTACTTTCCTATTGGAAATATACAATACACAGTTTTACTAAAATTGTTCATTATTTTCTGTTTAACTTTTATCTTCTTTTTGCAAATGTTGTTTTATTTTGAGCTCACTTCACATTATATATTGGGACTCCATGTTAATAATATAATATATAATTCACATATAAACATTTTAGGAGCTACTTCAGAAAGGAATATATTATTATATAAATTCACTTTCCTGTTTTCTGTCTAGTGATTATATTTTTTCACCTGTTGTTGTTAGGACAAATAGGTCAAATATTTTATAGATGTTCATATTGGTCTAAAATAAGTGGTTTTGAGTACAAGGAATTATTCATAATAGAGCATTGTGCCATGCAAATGGCAATATATATATGAGAGACAGAGTTTATTTTCTAAGACTGAAGTATTATTAAATATTTTCAATATTTAATAGCAGGGTCAGTGTATTTTTGCAATACCTTTTGAATGTTAAATATTTGCAAGTTATATAAGTTCATTACTTAATGACTAAACTAAATAAAAAGTTAAATTTAGTTATAACTCAAATAAAAACTCAGGGAATTTAATGAGACATCTAAAATTGTCATAGTCATATAAAACTAGAGAATAACTATTTTTTCCAGAATAAATTGTTACTGATCAGCTACATGTTCACCATAGCAAAAAATGAGAGAGAAACAAATCTGAATTTCATAGAATTTATGTTGTTAATTTAATTCTAAGACTTGAATAGTATATAGAACTAACTCTTTCATATACATAACATGAAATAATCCTGTAACAGCAAACACATTGATGGGAAAGGATAAGCCACATCCATTCTTAATCCTATCTCAGGAAACTTGTGACCATTATAATAAATCAACTTCATGGCTTCTTTGCTCAAATGTTGTCTACCCAGAGAGACTTTGCCTGCCTGTACCATCAAAATTTCATACTTCTCACTCTCTATTCCCTTATTGTGTTTATTTATTTTCATATAATTTACTTAAAAATATATTATATACTTTTTTGCTTAATATGTATTTCCACAGTAAAGGAAAACAAAGATTCTGCAATTGGCTTACTCCTATATTCCTGGTCTCTAAAAAAATGTCTGGTACATGGTAAATGCTCAATACAATATATACTGAATGAATAAATTAATGATCAAATCAGTAATTATTTATTGCTTCTAATGCTAATTTAATTCTGTATACTTAAATATTCTAAAGAGTTTCATAACTAACCCCCACTTGAAACATGAAAATCACAATATAGTTGGGAAGATGAGAGGTTGAATGAAACAGAAGAAAATTCAGTTTTCAAAAGTTGTGCTATCCATGGCCACTATGGAAAACAGCATGGAGTTTCCTCAAAAAATTAAAAATTTAATTACCGTATGATCCAGCAATTCCATTTATGTGCATATATTTTAAAAAATTGAAATCAAGGTCTCAAAGAGATATTTGCACACCTGTATTCAAAGCAGCTTTATTCACAAGAGCCAAAAAAACAGAGACAATCCAAATGTCAATTAGATGGATGAATGGATATGATATATAGACACAATAAAATATTATTCTGCCTTAAAAAGGAAGGAGATTCTGACACATGCTTCAATGGGTGAACTTTGAAGATATTATGGTAAGTGAAATTAGCAAGTCACAAAAAGATAAATATTGTATGGTTTCACTTATATGAGTTACCTTAGAATAGTCAAACACAAAGAAACCAAAAGTAGAATGGTGGTTTTCATGAGTTGGGGGAAGAAGGAAATGGGGATTTGTTTAAAGAGTATAGAGTTTCTGATTTGTAAGATGAAAAAGTTGTTTAGATTGGTTGCACAACAATGTGAATATACTTAACACTACTGAAATGTACAGTTAAAATGGCTAGCTTGGTAAATTTTATTTATACATATTTTACCACAATTTCTAAAAAAAAGTGTTCTATTCAAACATGAATGTTTGAATTTCTTAAAAGAGCTGGAATTCCCTTAGGAATAAGAGCACTTAAAGAAAAGAGTCAAAGTAACAATTCATAATACAGTCAATCCATTATGATGTCTAAATTAAAATCCAAGAATACCAAGAGTTTTTGTATCACTTCTAATGGATTTGCTTCCTGTTCAAAGGGAAGAATGGAATTGAATGATTCAGAGATACATACATTTTGCATCTCCTTAAAATAACTATATTTCATAAAATATTTAAGACTATTAAGTTCAGTTTTTTAAAAATTTCATAGGTGAGTAAAATAAGGCCCAGATCGGTAAAGTATCTTAAACCAGATCTTGAAAACGAAGTCTCCAGACTCATAAATTATTTCTACTATATATTACTTATTCTTAAAAATGAAATAAAAGGAAAAGTAGAAGTTCACATCTATAATTTAATCAGTATTTGATATTTGGGATTTATAGTTTGCTTATTAATATTTCCACAATCACTATAATATTTTTGATTTTCAAATTGACTACTAACCAGCATATTAGATTTTTGGGATTTGAGACAAACTCTAAACTATTTCCAGATATATTTTAGTCCTATCATGGAATCCTTGAAATTAAAAAGGATTTTTAAGTAATCGACTTATGAAATAATAATAATGACAAAATAGATCTAGAATATAATGCTTGTCATTGTTAGAGTTCTAAGTAATAACATTTAAATTATATCCACACCCAATTATGTATGGTTTTCCTCTTAGGCTAATAAAAATATTTGAAAATTATCATCTCACAAAAATGTATATCTTATAGATTTTGCTATTCTATACTTTTTGAATGGAATTTTTTTGTTCATTATTTAAAATCTCCAGAAAGACAAAGCTAAGTGGAGGTTCTCTGGACTATAAATAAGTGTAAATATTATATAAACATAGATTGTCATTGTGAATGTATAATAACATCACCTCTGAAAGGGGACCAGGTCATGGGCTCAGTGTTTGAGCCCCAAATCTGTCCTATGATATTATATAAATCTCTGACCTAAGATCATTTCTATGATCTACTAATTTAAAGGTCTTTGCCTTTGAATTAGGAGACAGTGGAGTCAGCTTCAATTCAGATACTCTCCATGGCTTTCTCTGCCTTTATCTCTATCCTTGAGATAATCCATAGAGGAACACTCTAAAGAGGGTGAACCCAATGAAAATGTGTATGTTCTCTGGAGAGAAGAACTTAGGTTTGAATGGATTCTGTTATCACAATCGAATATTGCAAAGATGATCCAGTGTAAAATTTTCATGACCGTTTGAAAACTGTTAGGTCAATTGCTAGGTAAAATCTGCACTGAACAAGTTTCAAAGAAAGCAGGAGTATTTGGTAAGTGTATTTTTTTTTTTTTTCCTGGAATAGATTCCTTAGTATTTTCAGACTTGATACTTACTTGTTTTTTTTTTTTTCCTGAGGCAGAGTCTCACTCTGTTTTCTGGGCAAGAGTGCAGTGGGGTCATCGTAGCTCACTGCAACCTTGAACTCCTGGGCTCAAGCGATCCTCCTGCCTCAGCCTCTAGAGTATCTGGGACTACAGGTGCTGACCATCACACCTGGCTACTTTTTACATTTTTAGTAGAGATGGGGTCTCTCTCTTCCTCAGGCTGGTCTCCAACTCCTGAGCTCAAGCAATCCTCCAGCCTCAGCCTCCCAGAGGGCGAGAATTACAGGCGTGAGCCACTGTGCTGGGCCTCATTTTTGAGCTCCTTAAATCCTCAATAAAATTAATGTTTTCTCAATGAAGCCTTATGTTTTCTTCTGACTACAAAAAGTTATATTAAATGATTCAAGTAAATTATGACAACAGGAGAGAAAAAAATCAGCCTAGGGACCAAGAATTTTGAAATCTATGCCAGTTCTCATTTATTTATCTAGTTTGGGAAGTGTTAAGTCTTTTCTCCTCATGTTTTCTGTTTTATCCATGGATAAGGTGGATAAAACAATAATGACAACAACAACAGAAAACACCTGGAGAAGACAGAGACAAGGAAGGAAAAATAGCTAAAGGTGGATCTTGAGATAGTATGACTCAGTCGGCAACCATATCATATACTCAAATTAAGCACCTGGAATGACGAATAGCAAAACTCCAAAATAATAGATAACATTAGCTCATAATGCACAGCAATAAAAAGCTACAGAACAAAGATGATAAGTTTCACTACTGAAATGTCTTAATGGAAGTATTTTGTATTATCTTAATCTTATGACTTATGTATTAATTCCAGCCTAGAGGTTATAACATAAACATATAGTATATAGATGCACACAGTATGCATGTAGATTAAACACTTTGAACATCACGGTGAGGAGCACTTTACATAGTGACTGCTTATCTGGGCACATAAACATGCACACACACCAATGAAACAAACATTTCATGAATTTTTAAATGATACATACAGGCAATGAACTCTGATCTTTTCTCTTTAAATGTTTTTTTCTTAATGTTGATGGAAATCTACTAAACAATTTCACAGTCCATTAACGTATTACCACAATAGTTCAAAAACAGTAACGTATGCATATTTACATGAGCCAAATATGTTTTCCCCTACTAACTCACTTATAAATCACTTTCAATTTATTATAAGTGCATAAGAAATGAATTGCTTGATATTAAAATGTTCAAAATAATCTGTTATTATTTTCACCTTTCATAGTCTACCTAACTCAAATTTCATTTCCACTATGCACCCTTCCTTATATGCACAGTCGTTAAGTACACTCTACATCTGCAGTTCCCAACCCCTGGCCTGCAAACCAGTGTCTGTCTGTGGCCTGTTAGCAACTGGGTTGCACAGTAGGAGGTGAGTGGTGGGTGAGCAAGTGAAGCTTCATCTGTATTTACAGCCACTCCCCATCTCTTGCATCACTGCCTGAGCTCTGCCTCCTGTCAGATCAGTCGCTGTCTCCCATCACCCCCAGATGGGACTGTCTAGTTGCAGGAAAACAGGCTAAGTGCTCCCACTGATTCTGCATGATGGTGAGTTGCATAATTATTTCATTATATATTACAATGTAATAATAATAGAAATAAGGTGCACAACAAATGTAATGCACTTGAATCTCCCAAAACCAACCCCTGGTCCATGGAAAAATTGTGTTCTGTGAAACTGGTCCTTGGTGCCAAAAAGGTTGGGGACCGCTATCTACACCACTTACATTCATAAATAATACTGTGGACTTGTCTTTCACTCAACACTTAAAGATCTAGCTTTTAATAAATTAACAGGTATGCTTGCTTACTTCATTAGATTGTAAGCTCCTTGGGACTTAATGCACATTGTATGACTCAATTTTGTATTCCCTATGGAGAGTTGCTGTTGTCACCGAAAGGTGAGGAACCTACAGAAAGTTGTTGCTGACATCACAGCAGCTCAATTACGCATGATATTCAAGGGAAAATATTTTGGTCAGAAACTGAAAAAACCTTCACATCCACCCAAATATCTTCTACCTATGCCAGAGGAAGGACAGTCCTATTATTCTCTACCAGTCTTCTAAGTATACAGCATAAATGCATTTAATTTTTAGCAGAACCTGAAACACATCAGGAGTCCTGAAGAAAATTGGAATTGAGCGTGTCAAGCAAGCGAAGGCCAATGGTAGACGGCATGCACAGAGGCATGTTGGGAAAAATTCACAAGGACAGAACAGTGGCAGGTCTGTGGGCCCCTCTTGCCTTGGAATTCTAGAAGTAGCACACAGATTTTAAGGAAGAGGCTATGAAACTTGAGTTTTGGGGGGGGTTTTGGCGTTTTGGTTTTGTTTGTTTGTTTGTTTGTTTGTTTTAATTAGAGGATTCTGATTAGGAAGGCAGTGGCAGGATTAGGCACAGAGATACAGCAGCAACGTGATGTGTCAGAATCTTGGCCTGAGCCTCATCCTTCTATATCGACATACATGGGAAAGAAATTCCAATCACTCCCCTGGCACGATCAGAGGGCTGTGCCCATGCCTTGTGACTGCAGTTACAAAACTTGTTGAACTAATGGCCTTACTCATTATCTTATCGTTAGTAGGTGAATACCAACCCCCTTCCTGGTGTAACTAAGTGTGCTGCAATCCAAGTATTGCAGTTGATCAAGATTAAATGCTTTAATTATTGGAGAGTAGATAGTTTCTATGAAACCATCTCTTTTAACGTCTTGGATGAGTTAACCTTTACTGTTCTCTTTCACTTTCAATTCATTATTCCTTTTATCCTAAGCCCAAATATCATTACTTGGTACAGTAACACATTGAAATCTTCATTACTTACAGTATAATTATTACATAAGTAATATTACTGAAGTATATTATTTCCAAATCGTCAGTCCCTCCTGTCGTAGACTATGCATTCACATTTTTTGCCATGTAACTTTGTACCCGCTACTAGGGAAGTCAGAGTACATTTTCCTGCTGTATAGACATTGAGCTTGGCCATGGGATTTGCTTTGACCTGCAAAATATTAGCAGATGTGATGTGAACAGGAGCCTTAAATGTGATTTTTTCTATTGTGATCTAACAAGGGAAGAACATATTCCAGAGAGTGTCATGCTGCCTCTTCAACCTAGTTTTAGAAAACTCTTGGAGCAGACATGAGCCCTCTCATAAACCTGAAATCCAGCCTTGTTCAGCTGAATCTAGTCCAATTCAGCCTAATCTCAGCACGCTCATACATCAGCAAACATGTGAGTCTAACTATGTTTTTGTTAGTCACTGAAATTTTGAGTGTCTCTTGTGGTGGTGGTTGTGGTTTTCATTGTTACAAAGCAAAATGTAACATAGTTTTTCTTGCTTGCACTGATTACTAGAGTCTTCAATTATCTTTGCCTTCATTCTTCCCTGGATATAGTACTATTAAGAGGCATCCCTAGAGAATCCCTGGCATACCTGGCTTAGTTCTTCCTGCTGACATTGTATGGTAGCAACCTTTGCTCTTGATAATCAGGATTAATCACTCCAACCTGCAAAACATTATTTTTCTTTGCTTGTTGGCTCAATGGCATGAGGAGCACAAAAGGTGACAGTTTCAATTTCTACTTCACTAGGAGCATTGATGTATCTTCTGATGGAAACATTCATTTTTTGGTGATTAAAATCTCTGTGGCAGAAAGAATCAGTGCTCTCTCAATAAATATGAGTGCCCTCCCTATACTTCTTGAAGTTGAAGTAGGATCACGTGGTAAGTTCTGGCCAATGGACATGTGAATGGAGATGATGCACCACAGCTGGTCTATGCATTTTAGAGATGACGTGGTTTCTTCATCCCTTTTTTTCTTGTCAGCTAGATCTGGGAATCCATGTGTTGAGATAGAAGTACTACAGAGTAATTGAAGGCAGTCTACCTAATGACTAAGAGTAGAGGAGAAACTTCACCAAAGTTTATATCAGCAAAAAATAAACCTTTTTGGTGTTAAGCCACTGTGATTTTGGAGATTGATATATGACTAAAGTTAAATAGCATGATTACTACAAACTCCAACCCAGAAAAGTACAAACTAAAGCAAAGTGAAAATGAAGCAAAGCATTATTGAGTGGGATATATGCTTAGAGATATATTGATTTTCCATTCCTTGGCTACCAGACAAATATAGTCTAGTTATAGGAGAAAGAACACCAATGTAGATTACTCATTAAGACATATTCGAAATAGCACTTGAACCTCCAATGCTTTTCTCCCAACTGGGACAGTAACTGAATCTTCAATAGCTTATTTCAATATTCTCTAAGGCCAGCTGCATCTGGGTAATAGAGTAATTTTTAATACCCACACATTGTTTGGGGTGAAATGGTTGCTTCCTTTATTTTGTTCTAAAATTAGTTCCATGAGTAGAAACAGATTTGTGTGTGTGTGTGTGTGTGTGTGTGCGTGTGTGTATGAAAAACTATAATGGTAATGTTGTCTATAGATATCGGTGCTAACAGGAGCTTTGCAGGAAAAAAAAGCAAATTCACATCCAAAATAAGTTTTTCAGTAAGGAAAATAAAATTCCCCCTATAATGGAAAGGATCTTATTAAATTAATTTGCCTACCATGTAGGTATTTAGTTCCAATGTTTAGTGAGAAGATAGCAAGATATCTTGCTATCAGCACAAATAATAATTAGCCCAATAGCATTATTCACTGATTCTAAGTAGAGATGAATGGTTGGCAAAATGATCATAAAAGTTTATTCAAACTTGATTATTCAATATTTATACTGGGTAATCAGAATTGTTGAGTTTATGTTCTTAGTGTATATCTTATTAATTGTGTGGACAGAAATGGGCTAGCTATTCATCAAATTTGTTTATTGCCTTGTTGGGCTTCTAGTTAGATTGATGTGGCAGATTGCGTTTTCTAAAGGTAGTTACAATATTATCTCCTATTCTTAATGATTTCATTTCATGTGATATTGCCATTCTCTATCTAAGAGACAGTATCTATTTCTCTACTCCTTTGAAACAGGGTCAGCTCTGTGACCAACAGAGTATGATATAGGTGGCAATGTGCCAATTCCAACATGATTCTGAGTTGAACAGGCAACTTCCTCTTCCTGTTCATTGGAATATTTGCTTTTAGAATGCTTCCTCTAGAAATTCAGCTATTATGTTGGAAGAATCCCACATCACACATAAAGGCTACTTGTAGGTGTTCTGGACAACAGCTCCACCTGAGATACCAGTAGATAAGTAGTATAAATTTTCAGTTATATGAGTGAGTCCTCTTTCATCTGAAGGCCTTCAGTTAGCCTTTTTATGATTACTGGCTCTGCCAAACTCAAACTGTAACCATTAGAGACCCTACATAAAAACAGTCCAGCTGAGTCCAGTCAACTATCAGTCAACAGTCAGAACTGTCAGAACTGTCAGAGAGAAAACAATTAATTATTCTTTGAAAGATTAAGATTTGGGGTGGTTTATCATAAAGTAATAAATAATGAAAACAACTATATAGCCAAACTCCTTTCTAGTGCAATTATAACTCTGGCCATATGACTGTATTCTGGCCCATGGAATGTGCACTGAACATGTTAAGAACTATTTTCAGCATTGGCCCATAAAAGATATTCCATGTAATACAATACTATTCATTTTCCATTTTTGGAGGTTGATCCCCAGGGTGACTCTAGAAGTCACATGGTAAAGATGTCAGAGTCCAAGTCAGACGAGGTTCCCACGATCAGCACAACTGAGGCTTGGACTAACTTGAACAATACATTTTTGGGGTTAAACAACTAATATTTGAGAGTGTATTCTATAGAAGATAGAGTTATGTTAACTTATGTAATGTGATATTTTGGCACGTCCTTTATGTTCTCAACTCATTAACTTTCTTGCTTGTAAAGGCCCTTGTGCCTCACTGAGTTCCTATAAAGAATAAATTCCATACTGGTTCTTAAGATGCTTTGTAAACTGAACAACAGAATAAAATAACAAATATATTGATAATTATGGTTCCAGTTTTTGAAACAAAGTATTTTTAAAAGGCCACAGAGAATGGATTTTGGATTAAGATGTATTTGCTCCATCAGTCATTATTATGTGACTTGGGAAAGTCATTTGGGCTTTTTGTAAGGCTACAATATTATAATGTATAATTGGCCATAATTAGAGCATATTAGTCACTCAAGAAACATTTATTTACTTAAAAACAATGTCAGTTTCTCCTAGAACTCATAGGAAGTAAGAAATAATCATCTCTATCTCTGAGCTTCCAATGTGCCTAGCATGGTGCTTTGCACACCATAGCACTAACTACATGTCTTCTGA
>CAUYSK010010682.1:0-110503 GCA_963575035.1 Avahi laniger
AAATGAGTGCTATCCTTAACAGAGAAGTTACACGTGGGCACTAAGGGCCGTACACAAAGAAAATGATCCCATCCAGGGATGCACAGCTATTGTCTGGTGGGTGTGCCAGATGCCACGTGGGCCCACAGCCCTCAGACACACGCCTGCAGATCTCCGATCCCCTTGCTGTTTCTACCTAACTCCATTTCTCATCTTTGCTACCAGTACAGCCTACTGATGCCAGGCACTTGTGATGTGGTGTGCGTGGAAGGAAATGCTGCTTAGTGCAATAATAGCTAATTTTTTTTTAAGTTAAAACCTGAAAATTAAAGTTTCAGGCGATGTTTACTAGTTGGAACTTAAGTTGTTTGATGGCCTGGGTTCGCGGGCAGAAGGCGAGCTGTGGCGGGCGTGCAGCCTGTCGCACGCAGCTTGTGTTCCTCTCCCCGTCGTATTTGCATGTGGGCCCGGATTTGTCTTTGGCTTCTCGTACGGTTTGGGATGAGACCCTCGCGTCCCAGGGGAGGGGGGCAGGTGTTGCTCCAGTCGAGCGAATGGAACCAAATTACAGGCCCGTCTGTCACCTCCTCTGGGAGAAGGTGGGGGAGGGGGGCTGGGAGCGGGGACGGGGACGGGGAGGGTGGACAGGGAGAAAAAGGGAGGGGAGCGGCCAGTCACCGCGGAGAGCAGGAAACCCAGCCTGTGCCCCGCTGCGCCTCCTCTGCCAGGCGCGCAGTCGTGGGACACGCAGCGGCCAGGGCTGCGCCCCCGGGGCGTGCGTGGGGGTGAGAGGCGGCAGGGCCAGTCGCCCTCGCTGGGCACTCCTATGCTGCGACGGTGCGTCACCCTGGAATTGGTTTTCACTGAATGGACTGATACATTTTCCGGTTGCCCTCACTTGGGGGCTGTGTCTCTATTTTGCTGAAAACAGGAACATCCAACAGATCCATTTACCTTAGTCTTTTAGTTTAGAATAACTTGCTCACTCACACACGCACACACAAACTTCAATTAATTAGCACGTGTAGACACAGCGTGCACTGCCGTGACTTTAGCCCTGGGTGGACACAGCCACTGCACCTCTGAATCGTCCTTCAGTGAGAGAGGGTTAGCGCCGACACCGCAGTGGAGACGCCACGCAGCTTTGTTAACGTTTGGAAGTTGCTCTGAGGCTGCCAGCTATAACCAGATATAACGATGAACAGTTTGCAGTCTGAGGCTGTCCCCAGAGATCATCCTTCTACTGAAGGCCCCAGTGGGGCACAACAGTGTTATTCTAAGCTACCTGAGAAAAATATAAACAGATAATGTGGGCCCTTTGTAGCAAACAGTGGACAGGAATAATAAATTGCCATCATTTTGCCTTGTCTTGTAAATGGAATGGTACAAAGAATACAGGAGAGAATGAGGAGAAAAATCACATCGCAAACCAGATGGAGAGTGGTTCTAATAAGAAACGAGTTCTTGTCGAATTCTCCAGGCTTGTATGGAGAAAACAGTGTTTCATATGCCTCATTCTTTCTCCCTTCCTCTGGGGTGGGAAAGGTTAAAGAAATTGTCAGTTCCTACCAGCTTTTACAATAAGCAAAGAACTGAGGCATAGAGCAATGATGGACTGCGGACCCAAGAAGAGACAGATTTCTTCCTTTTTTCTTTGATGATAAAATGATTGGCAGAGATAATTCCCCATGTGAGAGAAAAAAGAATTGCTAGCACATAATGGGCCATGTTTAGATTGTGGCGATAAGGCCGTCCATCCCACATCAAGTGACACTGAAAAGGAAAACATTAATTCCGTTAACCAGCTGTTAGGTGCCCAAATACCCAGATGTTTGGGAAACATCTGGGTAATTGACAGCATGTTTTTACTGTACATCCAGATGTTTAGCATTGTGTAGACAAAGATCAAATCTAGCCACAGAAAAGAAAAATCACTAACTGGGAAGAGGGAAGCCAAGAGCTGGTTAAGAGGACAGCAAGAAGGGGACTTGAGTGGTGACGGGAGAAGAAAAAGAGAAATTAAAGGAAAAAAATTATGTAAAGAGAGGTAAAAAATAAAAGGAAGTCAATTTACAAAAAGGGAGCAACTCTTATTTTCTTCATCGCCCATACTTTGGCCTCATTTTTTCTGGCTCCATGAAAGCGTTTCTGCTTGTCCAGGTCTGGGTGACCGATGGGGAAGAGAAACTCACCAGCGGACCCAGAGGAGGATCCTCGGCCCAGGCATTAGACTGGCTCAGGGAGGGCGGCTGTGTGTCTCTGAAGAGCGGAGGCCACAGTGGAGAAGGGATTAGCGTATTGGAAGGATATATTTTCACCACACACAGGAGTGAAAAGTCAAAATTCCAGGCAAGGATATCCACATTAAGCAAAGCACTGAAATGTCTTGATCAGTCAACTTTGTTTCCAGTTATCAATCAGGATGTTGAGTTGGGAAGGACAGAGCCCACGATGGTGTAACAGAAGGAAAAGGTAATTGAGTGGGGGAAGCTTGTGCAGTTTGGTGACAGATTTGGAGGAGGGGACATGATGTGATTGAGGTGGTGGTGGGAGTAAGTGTTAGGCTTTCAGAACAGCTCACAAAGGCGCCTGTAATTCCCAAGCTGTCTGTTATCTATGAAATGCAAATCAGGAGGGGAGTGACATCATGTCGGATTATGGCCACAGGGAGTAATTATTTAGACATTAAAGGCTATTGGAGGGAGTGGTTGACAATATTAATGATGTCCAGATGGACAGAGTGTGATGCTAAATTTATTTTCTAGCACAAAGAACAAGGGAATTTTTATCAGGTATACTCTTCTATTGGACATTCTATCTCTTGGAGGTTTGCCCCTCAAAGAAATGGTGACATTGAGAGATGGCCTCTGGAATCAAAACACAGTGGGATTTGCAAAAGGAGCCACATTCTCCAGCTCTTCCAAGAGAAAAGGCACAATCAATATGTGAAGCATTCACGCAATAGTTATAATGATAAAAAAGGGAACTTATCCCAGGATAACGTATGTAACAGGCTGGTGATTGGAAACCCTTCTCTCCCGGCAGTCTCCACCCCATTCTGCTTTTCTTACCCAAACACAACAGCACACAGCAACTTGTTGCTTTCCATGGCATTCTCCACCCCGCATCCCCTGCGATACAAACACTAATACAGACACCTTGGCCCTTAATTCTGGTGTCAGCTGCAGAGCTACAGGCACGAGTATTCTCAACCATTGATAAACACTGTCTACATGGGGAGAAATGCAGCCTGGGGAAGTCCACGGTGTGAACAAAAAGAGGAGGAAGCCATATCCCAGGATCCAAATTGAGAAAGAGTCACAAGCCATGGCAGGTAAAAGAAAACTAGTTTCAAGATGATCCAGAGACCAAAGGTGCTGATCTGGACCGTAGGCCTGACAGTGCTGCTGGGAACTCCACTCTCTTCACAGATTTGAGCAGGAGTTCACGGGGGCTCCAAACCGGCTGCCCATATTTCTGATTCATGTGAGAATGAATTATGCAGCCAGAAGAAACCAAAATATGTCTGGTTTGAATGAAATGAAATGAAACTAAAGGGATCAAGGGGACAGGTAATGTTTTAGCTTCTTACATTTGAAAGTCATTAAATTGGTAAAGAAAGGAAGATTCAGAAAGTGAGTAGGTAACCCCAAAGATGGTTTCGAAGATTCCCTAAACCCAATCCCGCCCTCCTGAGACTTACAAAAATGCAAGCTTCCTGGCAAGAGTCAATTTATACAGACCCTTGTTTACAAGGCTGGGGGCCTTCTAAATGCTCCCATGACCTCTTGTACCAGCCTCTATCATAATGCTAATATCACTGTACTGCCCTGGCCTATTTATTTTTCTGACTCCTCTCCTAGGTTATGAGCTCCTCGAAGGCAGACAATCTGACTCATTGGCCATTGAATCATCAGCACCTGTGATGTGCCTTGTATACAACATGCCCTCAACTAACATTTTAATATGAACTAGAAGAACATCATAACAAGCTTTGTAAACTGTTCAAAAGAGTTTTAACATGGAAACTTTGTAGGGAGGGAGACAAATATCATGAAATCATTAAATCCATTATTATGAAAGATAATAACTATGACATATAAAAGACAACAATAGGGGAGAAGGTGCCCAGTAATTATTAATAAAAAAATAGTTGGGAAGAGGATCAGGAATGAAATGTGTTTCATCCATATTCAATTCAATGTAGTTATTTCAATTCAATTCAACATATATTTACCGAGTACTTATATGTCATTGTGCATCATGGACAGTATGGGTAATTATAAAAGGAATATACAATTTTAAGGTAAGAAGATAAATATTTTATTGAAAGTACTTAAAACTTTGATGTTTGGGGACACATGGATGGAAAGTGTCAATTGTTAAAGTGGAAAGCAGTACAGTATCATGGTTTAGATTAAGGGTTGGTAATACTCACAATGTGAAAACTACATGAAATTAAATGCCGATGTATGTAAATGAAGTTTTATTGGAACATAGCCATACACGCCTATTTACGTGTTGTTTCTAAGTGCCCTTGAGCTGCAATGGCAGAGTTGAGTAGTTGCAACAGAGACTTTATGGTCCACAAAACCTAAAATTGTTACTATCTGGCCCCTTACAAAAGTTTACCAGCCCTGGTTTAGAGCAAGAGCCCTAAAATCAGAATGCCTGTTTTCAAAATCCCGGTGCTACCTCTACTTGCTGGTCATGAGACTTTGAATAAGTTACTTAATTTTCCTGTTCTTTGGTTTCATCATCTATAAACTGGATATAATAATAGTACCTTCTGCAAGAGACTTTTGAAATAAAGTATTTAAAATGGTGCTTAGACTATATCTACAATACATAAAGGATTCTCAGATAATAAGATAACACACAACCCAATTTAAAAATGGGCAAAAGATTTAAATGGCCACTTCACCAAAGAAGAGATATGAATGGCAAATAGCACATATGAAGATGTTCAATATTATTAGTTATTAAAATTAAATACAAATTAAATCCATGATAACATATCAACATACAACTATTATAATAACTAAAAAAAAACCAAACAAACAGAAAACTTACAATACCAAGTGCTAACAAGGGTGTTGAATATCTGAAACTCTCATATACTGTTGATGGGAATGTAAAATGGTACAGCCATTCTGAAAATCAATATGGCAGGGTCCTTCCTACCTTCTTTGAGGTATCTTTACTTATTTCTATGCTCCACCCAGGTTCCCTAATCACTCACCTGGATTTCTTAGGTCCTACGAAAATATTTTTGTGAATGAATAGTTTTTTAGTCAATGTTTTTCTGAGGGGATGAGTACTGGAAAGTCTTATTCTGCCATTTTGCTGACATAACTCTTAAGTAAGTAAATCTGATGTTGGAATTAAGAAAGATAATTCAGAAAATAGATAACTATTAAAATAACTTGAGTGGTATCCTCAAGAGATTATATTAATAAAAGTGTTATGTTCATTAAAAGAGTAAGAAAAGGTAAGAAAAAAGAAAATCAGAGGTCAACATAACTTTCTGGAATAAAACAATATAATTAATGAGGAAAAAAATTAAAAGAGTTAGAGAATAAAGACAGGGAAAATATTTCATAATATTGAACAAAAATATGGAAACTATAAGAGAAAAGATAAATAATGTGGAAATTCCTGTCAAGAGATCAAAAATAGTAATTCTAGAAAGAGAAAATGAAATAAATGGAAGGGAAGAAATTACAAAGAAGTAATATAATAAAATTTTCCATAGAAAAAAGGAATTATTTCAATTATTTAAATAGAAAGGGGCTTGTTATATAGCCTGCTTCTATTTTCCCATCTGTAAAGTGGGGGAAATAATCTTACGTACCTCACAAGGTTGTTGTGTATAATAATATATACAAAGCACTTAGACCAATTCCTGACATATAATGTTGCATGTACAGGCTCAGTAAATTTTATTTCATCGTTATTATGTTATTACACTAAGTGTTGAGCAGGATGAATGCAGAAACACCTACAGGTATGTGCATTATTAAAATAATTTTCTTATTGCATTTCCAAATAGACTGTGTTTTTTTCAGAAATTTTTTATTTCAATAGATTTAGGAGTACAAGTGGTTTTGGTTACATGGATGAATTGTAAAGTGGTAATATCTGGGCTTTTAGTGTTCCCATCATCTGAAAAATGTGCATTATACCTGATAGGTAACTTTTCTTCTCTCAACCTCCTCCCACCTTTCTCTGTTCTGAGTCTCCAGTGTCCATTGTATGCCCCTGTGTACCCATAGCTTAGGGAGAACATGCAGTATTTGTTTTTTTGGTTCCTGAGTTACTTCAGTTAGGATAATGGCCTCACGTGGAAGTTTTAGATCTTCAAAGATACAGAGAAGATTCTAAGAGTTTTCAGGGGGAAAAAAAGATGCCCTATAAAAGAATATTATTTGCATTGGTATCAGCAACATATTATGTAAAAGAAAATAAAACATTACCTTCAAAGGCTTGAGGGAAAAATGATTTTGAAATTGGAATTTTATACCCAGCCAAATTATCAATCAAGTGTAAGACAAAATGAAACCTTTTTTAAATATGCAAGACTGTAGGAAGTTTGCCTTTCACATGCCTTTCTTAGTAAATTATTTTAATACATACTGTGGGGGAAAACAAGGGCTTAAAACAACAATAAAACCAAGATAATATGAAATCCAAAAAAGAATACATCTTATTTAGGAGAGCAAAGAAGCAAAGTCCCAGGATGACAATGGTACAGCTAACTTAGAAAGAAAATAGTCCTGTTTGGAGCAGGAAAGATAGACAGTATCAGGATGGAGGTAATTGATTATAAAAAGGACTCTATATACTTGAGATCTGAGGAAAAATAAACTTGAGAGTATGCTAAAACAATTAGAACCATCATTAGAAACATCAGGAAAAATACAAAGGTTTATAAAAATATTAAAGTTCCAATATGAAGCAGCCAGTCCAGATATGAACAAGAAGTTAGTGGGCTTCAAGAAGAAAACTGGAATCTATTTTGAAAGACGAAATGTGTTAGAAAGGCATGGTCCACATACGAAACACTAAAATGTAACAAAATATTTAGCAATTAGTATAATATATTGCAAGAAAGGAGTGTTTAGCTTTGATATTAGAAACATTTCCTTTGAGAGGCATGGATACCTTGGGACTTTGGGACCATAGTACACTACTCTACTTTGCTGTGAATAATATTTGCAAGGTCATAAAATGTAAATGTTGTTTATAGTTTGTTTTGCACTTTTTATTTTGAAGAATTTGGAACATATACAAAAGTATTGTATAATCCAAAGAATCCCTAGGTGCCTATCCTCCAGCTTCAATGGTGATCCATTTCATGGCCAATTTTGTTTCATTTATATTTCCCACTTCTTCCTTTCCCCACTTTCGGTATTGTTTGGAAATATATCAAAGTCATCATATCATTATATCCATAAATAGTTTAGTATTTAGCTATAAATGATAAATAGTCTTTCAAATAAACTCTGTATACTGATTGATATGCTCCTTATGTCTCTTTAGATCTTTCCCTTCCTTGCATTTATTTTTATTTATTTGTAGAAATCAAATTGTTTTGTCTGTTGAGTTTCTCACAGTCTGTATTTTTAAAATTAAACCCTCATTGTGGGGATTTTGCATTTTCCTTAAATTGGCAAGTAAATCTGGAAGCTTGACCAGATTCAGATTTGTATTTTTGGCAAGTCTGCTTCATAGGCTGTAGTACGTACTTCTATCAGGAGGCTTCTAATGTCTAAATGGGTCTCTTTTTCCTGATATTAGCAGCCATTTATGATCATGGCCTAGGTTCATTAATTCATTAGCGATTATAATTGTTTTTTCTAATTCTATCATTCCTTCTCCACTTATTCTTTGGGACACTTCTGTGAAAATAAACTGCCTGTTGTCAACCATTTGGTTAACCTGAGGTGCATCTCAAATAGGAAAGACAGAATAAATTATTGCCTCTTTCCCATTATTTACCAGTTTTCATTAATGAGTTGATTCTCTAGCGTCTTCCAAACGTGACTGATACAATTTTTTAATGTGTTTTCTATGTGTTAATAAAATCATGGATTTCAAGTAGTTGTTGTGTTTCCATCCATTGCAGTTATTATCCTTATTAATACTAAAATAGTCCCATTTGTGGCCATGAGAGACTTTTCAGGTTGGTTCTAGGTCCTTTTGACATGATCTCAGTAATGTTTCAAATGCAGTATTCTTGCATTTGATATGATAAGATCTTCCAAGATAGTCTTTTATGTTTCCTTCCCCATATCTTAAATCAGCCATTTCTCCAGGGCATTCTAGCTCTTTTTAGTACACAATGGTGCTAATAAACCACAATCTGGGTATCGGGGGTTCTCATTGCTACTGGCTTGATCATTGTTACTAAACATTTTCAATACAATAAGCTAGGAAATATTTTTGTTTGCTTGTTTTGCTTTAGGAAAAATCATTACTTCCAATTCAAATTCAAGACTATAGGGTTTTAGTTGCCCTCTTTTGTTTTTATAGCTGTCTCCTTTCTTCCACACTGAATACGTCAGTTCTCAGTGACAACAATATACTTATTTATTTGCTTTATCCTACATAAAAACACAATACAATATTAAGAATAACAGAACAAGCTTTACTGTGGAAAATATGATAAGTGAAACAGACTAAGATTTTTTTCTGGCCGTTGTTTTAGTCTTGGAGTATATACCCCTAGGTATGTGTGGTCACAGTTCTTGTGTTTTAAAGTTAGTTAAAATAGTTTCTGTCTCTGTGGTAATGCTACCAACTGGACTTTATATTCGAAGCATTTGTTTCATTTTGCTTTTTATTTTTCAGAATTGTTTTCTTAAATTTAATTTTGTTTTAGAATTATGGAGACTACTTATATGGTTGAAAAGCCATACCTATGGAATTAGACATATTTAAAGCTTTTACTTTATATCCCTATTACCACCTCCACTCTATTCCTTCTCTGTCTCTCTCTATCTATATCTCAACTTGTTTTTATGAATTATCTCTTTTTACATAAACAAGTATATGTGTATATATACACAAACCTGTATGTATACATATACACATGTATGTATGTTCACAGGTGTACAAATCCACATATTTATGTTTATTCTTATCTCTCACTTTCTTAGATAAATGGCTGACGTACTATATGTATTTCTCTTCATACTGTGTTTTCATTTAATATATCCTGGAAATCACTCTATAACATGTAGAAATATTCATATTCCTTTTAAAAATAATTTTTACTCAGGTCTAATGAGGTATAATTGAAAGATAATAATAAACTACAAATATTTAAAGTATGTAATTTGATCTCTTTTGACATATGCATACACCAATGTTTGTTATAATAAACGTTTTTATTACTTCTGTGCATTTCCTTGTGCCTTTTTGTAATTCATCCCTCTGTCTACTCATGTCTTCGACAATCTCTGATCAGCCTTCTGTCACTATAGATTAAATTTCACTTTTGAAGAATTTATGTAAATGAAATCATATAATGTTGTCTTTTCTTTCTGGCTTCTTTCACTCAGCATAATAATTTTAAAATTCATCCACATATCAATAATTTGTTTCTTTTTATTGCTGAATAGCATTCCATTGAATGGATATACCACAATTAATCATTGAGCAATTTGTGGATTTTGGGTTGTCTCCAGTTGTTGACTCTTACACATAAAGCTGCTGTGAACATTTGTGTGCCAGTATTTGTGTGGACATATCTTGTCATTTTCTTCAAAAGTTAAACATATGCTTAGCACACAACCCAATCATTTCAATCCTAGGTAATTCCTTTTTTGTAGCTGCATATTATTCTGTTGTGTAGATATGCTGTACATTATAGGAAAAGTTCCCTAAAAGGTTATTTAAGTTGTTATTAGACTATTGTTATTATAAATAGCACTGCAATATATAACATAATCTTGTGTACATATCTTCTGATATTTTCGTTAGTGTATATTTAAGGCAGATTACCAGACGTAGGGGTTTTCACCCACGTTTTCCTGAAAGAATAGCAGTAGAGGAGGGGCTAATAAACAAAGAAATTATCTAGCTCTGTGCAGTCTCATGACGATTGGATTCTGGAAATTTCCCAGCATCGAATCCATAGGTGAACCAAAAATATCTGAAATTGTAGTCAACCCCCTTCTAGCCCAAATAATAAGATCAAAGAGAGATGTATTTTAAATTCAAAGTCCCAATAGGTTAAAAGTAAAAGGATGTAAAAAGATATATTATACAAACAGTAATCATAATAAATCTGATGTGCCTATATTAATATCAGGCAAAGTAGAATTTAAGGCAAGAAGTAATACCAGAGAGAAGGGGGACAATTTTTAATGATTAAATGGTTAATTTATCAAGAAGATATAGCAATCTTAAATGTGTATACACCTAATAACAGAGCTTTTCCATTAATTATATATTAAGTTTTCATATGCAATTGAGTATTGCTAGATTTTTAGAAATTTTGTTCCATTGTTCTATCTACTCATGGTCAAATACCATCTGTTTTTATGAGGGCTCAGAGAAGCTTTTCATTCTGCTTTAATATCTGGTAGGGCTAGACTTTCCACCCAGTCCCACTGCTCTTCTCACAGTTTTTCCAGCTATACTTGTTTGGTTTCTCCTCCAGATAGACTTTATAATCAACCTGTCTAGCTCCAGAAAAAACAAACCTGATTATATTTTTATGGTATTACATAAAGTTTATACACTTAGGAAGAAAAGATGTTGAGTCTTCCTATTCGAGAACATAGATTTTTTGCACTTATTCAAGTCTATTTATTGATTTTTAACTTTTAGAATAAAGCTACAAATAGCAGACTTAATAACAGTTATAGAACAAAATGTTATCAGTCTTGATAATGTAAAAGAAAGAATACAGCTGATTTGATTAAAGAATAGAGGAAGAGGTAGAAAGAAGTGTAGGGCTTTTAATATCCTCAATGTACAAACTAAGAAATCTGAGTTAACAAAACAAGAAAGAGGGGTTTACGTATTTTTACTAAAGTTAGAGAAATTAAGAAACAGTTATGTTACTATATTGTGGGGAGGAAAAAGGGCCAGGAAGGTGGGACAGAACTAAAGCATTGTCCACCTTAAGGCAAGTTAACCAGTAATGTCTAATAGCGATAATCCTATGATTTGAGGTATGGAAGAAACTACTATTAAACACAGAAACAGTTAAAAGTGGTTGCCTCTCAGAGAGTAGACTTAGGTAGAGGGGTAAGGGCTTGTGGTATTTCATTATAAACATCTTTTCATACTATTTGATTTCTTAGCTATTTATATATATCATCCAAGAAAAAAATTTTTTTAAATAATTATATCATAAATTAAAAGATAGCTTTATATTGGTCAACTATAGAAAAAATATTTTGATTTATTAACTTATTTCCTTAAGTAGGAGAAAGCAGAGTCAGTAGTAATTAGACATCTCTTTTTTTTTGGATATTAGGAGACAATAAGCAATTAAAGATAAGCCTTCCAGTTCTGATATGATAACCATGCGAGGAGCCAGATCAGGGGAATATGACTATTTAATGGACATTCGTGGGAAGTAGACAATAAAGATTGGAACCCTGTTCTCAAACTTGGACTGCTGCTACTTACATTGCTTTCCTTTCATCAGCCCAACACCTTTAAACCTAACTGGGTTTTGGAGTTTTTCTCCCCTGAACAGCAAAGATAGAAAGTTGCACAGCGATTCATGTGCAATAATCCCCAACTCTCGGGGGAGCATAACAGGATCAGGGTATGGAAACGAGAACTAGATAGCGGATTTCTTTCTATCTTTTCTGTCTTTGTCGTCCAAGAGGGACTTCTTTTCTTTTTATTAAGTTCCTGGAGTTAATGTGATTGCCCATGCATATCACGGAATAGTAAGTAGGCTGTAAATTACTGAAGTGAGTTTACTGAATTCAGTCTACTATCACAAGCAGTGATTTGGGGAACAAAAAGAGGGTATGAAAGGACTAGGCCTCCTCAGTTAGTGTTTAGGAAAGGTCTGGCCTCAATCGCACTCCCTAAATCCATCCATGACCTCCCAGCACGGTCTCTCCCCACTTCCACTGCTCCCCTCTGGCCACAAGTTGCCCTTTTATGCCTTTTGTTTTTATCCTATACGGCTGTCCATTTATTCATTTAGATGAAAATATGTGAGTTGGTGGGTAGAGGGTAGCACATGGAAAATGAGTAAGCGAGTATAGAGTGCTGTCTCTAGTCTTACATCATTTTCCCCCTTTCTCTCCCAAGTCACATTCCAACTTTTAAATTCATAGCAAGAAAGATAATTATTAAGTAAACTAGATTCTCAAGTGTGCTGACCGCCATATCTTCTTCCTCTGGTGAGCATACAAAGTAAAGTGAATTGTAATCTGGGATCCTTGGTGATTACGGAATAAGAGCAAAGTGAGCTGGGGAGTGCAGAGGACAACCTCTTCCATGAATAGAGGAAAACTGCAATGGCAAACTCACTGATAGCTCCCAGCCCCTCACTCCTGGTCCCCATGAGTAGTTTAGGTGTTAGCTTTCCAGGAAAGTTGCTCACCAAAGGCTAATTCAATAAAACAGAGCGTTAATTTCTTTTGAAGGTTGTTCAAAGCCAAACTACTAAAATGGTAGTTCACATTTCTACTCCATCTGCGATGGTTGACATAGATGCAGTCAGCACAAGGACATTTAAGTCCCAATGTCTTCATTCCCGAATCCTGTGTTTTGGAAAACACCCCACCCTACTTGGCCTTCCTGACATTTGTCATTGGGAATTACCACGTGCTTATTCCAGAAACATGAAATGTCCTTGCAAACATTAGCCTGGAAGGAGAAAGCTGTTGGTCTGGGCAGCAAAAGAGTTATTAAGGACAAGATGACCTAAGGTATGAGAGGGAGAAAAAAAATAACAAGAAAAAGGAAGGGAAAAGCTGGAGAGTTTTGTGCTGAGAAGGAATGGCCCAAGACCTGCCTCGTGCCCCCATAGGCTCTGCCCTCAGAGCCACCTGCAGAAGGAATCCCATTCCCTTCCACACTGGGTTTCTGGGTGCATAGTTAGGGTCTCCCCTCTCTCTAACCCTCCTTTTCACCTGACTTGGGAAAATGCAGAGAGTTGGAACCTGTGCTCAGCTGGATTAACTGCAGGTGGCAGGCGGAGTCAAGCACAGGTATAAAACACCTCCATGTTCTTGTATCCCTGAGGCAACACAGCCCTGAAAGGGGTGGAGCCAATTAATCTTAGATCAGTCTCCACTCAAATAAAGTCTGAGCAGACATATTCCCCTGACTACTGACTACCAGACATCTCTGGCCCTTGGAAGCTTAGCTACCCTGGCTCTGATAAGCTTCTCTTTGGCATATTGCCCTCACATACCTTCTCTAATCCTACTCCAAGAGCCTTTCTTGCAGCTCTATTTTGCAGGCTTGGTCTGCCCCACCCAGGTATTTTCTATTGCTGATCATAACATCTCTGCATTCAACAATTCAACCAACATTTATTTGCGCAGTGGGTTTATTCTCTACTTGAAGGGAGGTAAAGAAGTCCAATAGGAGAATTAACTAACACAAACATAGGGTAAAAGCTGGTACAGTGGAAATCTAAATTAAATCCTATGGGAGCCCAAGACAAAAGGCGATTAATTACATCTAAGTGAATCAGGAAATGCTTCATGGAAATTGTGTTTGCCCTGGGCCTCAGTGGGCAGGTTTCAACAGGCAAAGTGGGGAAAAGGCATTCCCAGTGAGAAGGCAAGGACAGAGCTGGAAAAGCCCAGGGTGGTGGAGTTTTGATCATCAACGGCTTGAATGCTGAGCTCAGGAATGTGGACTTCATGCTATAAACAGTGGCAAACCAGTGAAAGCTTCTAAGCAGAGGAATGATACCAGATCTACAACAGTGACCGTTTATTGAGTACTCACTATGATCCAGGCATCATGATAAACACCTCACAGGCATTCACTTAGCCTTCACAATGACCCCTGAGGACAGTGACCTTGGACAGTAGTTTGAGGATGGATCAGAGGCAAAATGGTTAGGGGTAAGACAGTAGGAGAGGCTATGATGTCAGTGAGTTAGGTCCTTATCTCTAAATCCTAAAGTCTACTAGCAGTGACAGTGAGAACTGGAGTCAGAATTCTGAGGACTTTGTGGGCAGTTAGCTGCTGGAATCAAAGGAGGCAAGTGATTAGGAGATCTAAAAGGGAAGACTCCAGGCAAACAATGCCAGTAGGCTCCTGTTTTGGGACCTTGGCTCCCCTACTTTCCACCAAAAGCCCAATCTCAGGAGAATGGGGTAAAGGTAGATCTGAGTAGATCTGCCCTGGGTGTTGGTGAGCACCATCCAATTGGCTGGGCCCGGAGAACGAATACAGAAGGCGCATTGGTCTCTCTGAGAGCTGGCACAGAATTTTCTTTTGCTGCCTTGGACATCAGAAACCATTGAAGAGATGTCCTTTTTGTAAATCTTCTTCTGTGAAAGATGAAATTTCTCAGGATCTCAGCTCTTTGCGCTATCATGGCCCGTTGCGGTTTTTGATCGATAGCATCAAGAGACTCAGGCTGTTCACCACAGTATTTCAGATGGCTGCGGTTATAAAGCCGGGTGCACACAATTACCAACCACAGGGATATGTGTTTATACATTTCCCTTTTTGACCTAGTTCGTTATGAATACGGTTCGTCTGCTCTGTTATGCTCATGCGACTGTCATTAGTATACCTGAGTGTTTATGCTTGCAAAAATTTATTATTGTCTATTTTGTTGTGTAAAGTGGCCTATGAAGTGCTCTGCCATGTTTTAATATGTTTCTCAAATAATGTATCTTTTAAAGAAATTTTCCAGAATTATATTTTTGGGACTTTGATCATTTGGGATTATTGTGTTTGGGATTGTGTCTTTCAGAATTATGATCGGTTCCTAATGCAAAGGTACAGCCCAGAATAGAAACAACGAGCTCTCTACTGAGAACTACAAGCAACTTGGGTTGCCGGAGGCAAAGATGAGAGGCAGGGAGGCAGGAGGCTGAATGTTCCGTGCAGAGTCGCGGAGCTTGGGTTCCTCCTGCAGGCCTTGGGGAGCCACTGAGGGGCAGACCCTCGTTCAATGAAGCCCACTCTGGCTGCAGAGGGGAAGAGACAGGGGGCTGGAGGCCAGGAAGAGGCTGTGGCAATGGTACAGGTGAGGGATGATGTCGATCTGGACTGGGAAATGGTGACAGAATGCAGAGGAGGGACAGGTCTGAGAAACGTTTAAGGGAAAAATAGGCGGTACTTAGGAGTGGTCTTGGGTGGGGACAAAGAGCTGAGGTTCTTTTCAGGATGACTCATGTCCTCAGCTGCATCCTGCTGCCGGTTTTCCACTCTCAGCAGCTCTCCTCCTTTTTTTTCCCCCCTGGTCTGAAATGAGTGCCTTTATTGCTTGTACCGTACAAATAACGAGGGACAAGGAAAGGCAGTGGGGATGGGGGAGAATCATCAGGTAAACAACATACCACACAAAAAGGAAAAAGACCCCCACCCACAACAACTCCACCCTCACTGCACCCCCAATGCCTTTCTGTGAACTGCCTGTGATCCGCGTGGACTCTGATCAGTCCTTACGCCTGGTACCGGTGGTCTGACCGAAATCCTGTGGGTGCCAAGGCACTGCTGTTGTGGGGTGCTGAGTCCCTATGGAGCAAGGCTTTAGTCCTGGGGCCACTGACCAAGATGGATTCCCCCCCAAACTCCTCCTCCTTCCAGGAAGAACAAGAAACAAGATTAGCTCAGGAGGTCTGGGTTGCTCAAACCCTGTACATCCCAGGGAAGACTTGACTTCAACGATGGCCCTTGGCCAGCTCCCAGGAGATGAGCTCTGAGGCCCTGGAATATTCTGCTTGATAAGAGGTTTTGTGTATGCCTGAGGCCTTGTGTCCCATGTTACCAGTTTGATCAGATAGCTTATGCTAACAGTGTGACGCGTGCTGAACACCTGCTTTTGCTCTGGGGGGCTGGAGTCTGAGTAGCTGGAGTCAGGCACGTGAATGCAGCAAGCCTACACCACAGACTCCCCCTGTAAAAACCCTGGACACCAAGACTTAAGGGAGCTTCTTTGATTGGCAACACTGTGTGTGTGTTAACGCACACCGCTCCTGGGAGAATTAAACACGTCCTGTGCAACTCCACTGGGAGGGGACACCTGGAAGCTTCCACTTGGTTTCTCCTGGACTTTGCCCCACGTGTCTTTTCCCTTTGCTGATTTTCATCCCGTAACTGTGAGTACAACAGCTTCTCTGAGTCCTATGAGTCCCTCTAATAAATTGTCAAGCCTAAGGGTAGCCTTGGAGGCCCCTAACACCTACCCCACCCAGGGTGGAGGAAAAGGGACAGTTAGGAAGCCATGCAGCCGATGTGGCATTTCACCCTGATTAGGTTCTGTGCAAACAAGGTGGGTGAAGCACCATGTGTGCTGCACAGAACAGGTGGGTGGGACATTCCCGGGCAACACTAGGCGGATGTTTCCCAGCTTCCCCAGAATCCAAGGCCTCTCTGTTCTTCTCTCAGTGGCCTTGGGGTTTGATTCTAACCTTTTATCCAACACCGAACTTCACCTTTTCATTTTCAGCTTTTCCAAAAAGTCTAATTGTCCTCCCTCCACCCCTGCAGTTTGTTTCTTTTGCCAGATAGTTGTGTCAAAATTGGGCCCATAGCTGTAGGCAATTTCCAGATACTGGAAAGCAGAATTTACCCTGAATGACAGATGCGAGAATCTACAGTATGCCCTAGAAATGCAATACATTGCTGTGCTGGAAATTTATAGGTTATTCGAATGACATGCTGTGATCCAACAGGGAAATTAAACTTCTCAGCAATGGGTATAATCCACAGCCAGAAAACCTGAGGCTCGACCCTACGTGAATACAAGCTTTTTGTGTGCAATCTTACTCTTCATTTCTGTCATTTCGTTGGCTTGTTTATAAGACATGTGACATACTTAGTAAGTGGTGCCTACCTCCTCTTCAAGTGTATCCAGAAAAGGGCTTAGATTAACAGGTGTTTCTGCTCACCATGCAGCCCAAGCCCATCCTTGTATTCAACTGCAAGCCTAGGCACGAGAAACGTCTCACCGTGTTTCAGCTAAACCGACGACATCCTTGTGTACATTTGCAAAGCCTCCCTGAGGTCTCCCCACAACCAAGTCTCAAAGCATACCCCTCCCCAGGCCACCACATCCTGGCCTGGCTTCCTCTGCATTGTCTCTCACTCCTCGCTACCACTGGGGCCCTCAGATCCGCACCTAGATCTGTGGCAAGCAAGATAGGAGTTTCTTTATTGTTTATGGCCATGCAGAGGCAGGGTCCAATGCAGAAAGGAATTTAATACAGGAAACGAAGTAGTACAAAGCTATAGGAATGGCTGACGGAGTGGATTCTAGGCTGGGCCTCTGAAAAGCCACCACTGGTACTGTCCAGCTGCCATGTACACACTGCCATGCCCACTAACCAAGGATGTGCAACTCTGCTGCCTCCACTTCCACTGCCTCGTGACACCAGGAAACAGGGGACTGACACTGCTGCAGGACATGCCCTGTGTCCTCGACCTCGCTCACCAGCAACGATAGCCACAGGGCGAGAAGATGGCTCCTTCCTCACTTCCACTCTTCAAATCTTGGCTGGTGCATGTAAGTGGCAGAACCTAAATTGCATGCAAGACCCTGGTTGCAAGGAAGGCTTGGGAAATGAAATGAACTTTCCAGCACTCACAGCACAGGAAGCATATTAGGAGGTGAGGAGGGAGGTTGAGTCAGGCAATTTGCTATGTCCACTGCATGTTGCTAAGGTCCCTCTAGGACCTACCATTCCATGTAAGACCAGGATCCTGAGTGGGAAAACGCAGCAGTTTCTAGGAAATGACATCAGAAGGGAAGTTTGCCTTCCACTGCCATCTCTTCTTCCCTACCATCTCCTCAGGAAGAAGTGACATCCAGGTCATGTACCGGAGTGAGGAGAAATCCAATGAAACTTGAGTCTAAAGCTTTGCCTTAGTAATATGGAAGCTTTCGTGGGAAGGATACAAAGGTTTTAAAACTATGATTTCAAATTTGTAAGGTATTTTATGTATTGTAAGGGATAGAGATGGGCTCATGTGATCCTCTTGCCTCAGTTGTTTTTTTAAATCTTAGAAAACCCCTGGAATAGACATTTATAAAAAGCAGAATCCATAAATGGAAAGTGAGATGCTTGAGATACCTTAACTGGAAAGAGAAAAATGGGGAAAATGGGAAAAAATTGTCTAGATTTCGGGCAGAGTTCTACTTCCAGAGACCTGCTTATTTTGGAAAAATGTTTTTTCTAAAAAGAGACTCAGGCTCTGCTATTGCTTGTTTATACAAGCCTGTGTATGTGTGTGTGTTTTCTTGGTCTAATTGCTGCATCGGAAACAGGCACTGTTTTCCTGAAAGTCTTTGTTCAGCTCTGTAAACTCAACTCTGCTTTGAGGGGCAGCTGCAGATCCATGCAGAGGTGAGGAAAAGATATTTCCCACTTTGCCATGAAAGTCAGCATAGCCCTGGAACTTTAAGGACTGGGGGTGACTGGGAGCATGTGGAATGGATCTTGGCTTCCTGGGGGTGGGGAGGAAGACATCACCGAAAGTAGCGATACTGCCACTCCTTGAGGCTTTGTGATTGGCAGACCTCAATCAGGGGAGGAGCACAAGAGGAAAAAGACGACAGATGGCAGGTAGTGATCAGAGTGGGCAGACTAGTTTTTGAGCACATGATAATCAAAAATACGGGGATGGGGAAGAGAAGGACTTGAAGAGGTGAGTCAGGTGGGTGCAAGTGGGGGCAAAACCGGAAACTTTGGCTGGTTAATGGTACCATAATTTTACTTATATCCGCAGACTGAGAAAGTGGAAAATTTAGATTGTGTATAGTTCTAAGAGGTAACAGGAAAGAAACATGAAAGGTAGGGAACCCACCACGTGGCATTTGCTATCACGGACCTCTGTAGGTGGTGAGGCTGACTTGTCAGCGGGTGATGGTGGCTGGTCTGTCTCCTTGGACACTCAAGGACCTGAGACCAGTTTTTGGTATTTCAGACGTTCTTTCCTTTTCATTTTACTCCCATCCCCAACTCCCTCTCCAGATACATGTACATGTAACCGCTTCTCTTATGCCTAAACTTGAGGAAATTATTTACACTCTACAGTACTTCAAAAGTTATTTTGAGGACTGGGAATTAGTACGTAGTGCATTAGCACTTGCCCATGGCGATGATGGTGATGCTGACGATGACGATTTAAGGAGATCATAATACTCCTAAGAAAAGGCATGAGGGAATGTGACGAACCTGCTAAAACATATTTCTATTTTCAATCCAACCTGTCCTGCCTGCTTAGCTGGCAACTCTTTTGACTGCTTCCAAAAAGCCTTTCAATCTAGTCCCTGGAGAGTGGGCCTGGACTCTGAGTCTGGAGCTGGAAGGGATCCTGGAGACAGCCCTTTATTTTATAGGGAAAGAGCTTGGGCTGGAGGGTTTCAGCAACTCTCCAACTCTGTCACTTGGGTGTTCTACCACCAAAATGCCAAAATATTTAAGGGAACTCAACAATCACAGAGAGACCACAGCTTTTCTTTTCTAAATTCAGCAAAGTTAAAACCTCCTAACCTTTTCTGCCAAGTACACGTCTTATAAGTTTGAATGTAGGTGGCCCTCAAAAGTTCCCTGGTTAATTGGATTTTGGGAAGACCTTCCTTAACTCTGAAATAGGGAATGTAGGGAGCATTCATAGAGAATAAATATTTTTAGCCAGAAATGTTTTCATTTGTTTCATTACTTGATCTCTATATTTCTGTTCTCTTTTTCCTAAAAGAGTATGAGATGTGAAAAGCAGAACTAAAAAAAAAAAGAAAAGACCAAAGAAAGAAAGTAAGAAATAAGGTACTTGGGGTGGGGGTGGGGATGGGGTGGAGACTTGTCTAATAAGAGAGAAACGCATTTAGGACATTTGCTTTTGGAGGGTTAACAGAACTATTTCTGGGATAACTTTGAAGGAAGAATCCAAGAAACTTGAGAGTGTGATTTTAGGAATTCAGATGAAGGACATAAGAACAGTAGGAGCCTTAAGAATCTGAGAATTTGTACAATTCAATGCCACTATACTGGCAAATGAACAAAAGATTGTTTTAAGGCAGAATTTCTTAATCTCAACACTATTGACATTTTGGACCAGATAATTCTTTGTTGTGGGGGTCTGTCTTGTGCATGTACCCACTAGATGTATGTAGTCCTGATCACCAAAAATGTCTTCAGACATTGATATGTCCCTTGGGGGACAAAATTGTCTCCAGTTGGGAACCACTGTTTTAAAATATAGGCTTGAATGTCGGTGTGTAGACTCACATTGGCAACGGGAGTATAGGGAAGAAAATGAGGTTGCTAGCATTTGGAACCTGGAAAGTTAGCAGTTCCCTTTTAATCTTACATACTTCTTGTAAGGGTGTCTTTAGGACCTCCTAGCATTTCCTGTGCATGCCAACTTACCACACAGGCATCTGCCTTGATTAGGGCTTCCCTTACTGGGCAGGCTGCCATTAACCCTTCAGTCTCCAAAAGCTAGGGTCCTGCCCCTTGAGCTAGGCTATTCCAGCAACCTCCCTTTTCTCCCTGTCACTAACATCCTAAAGCATTTCAAAGGTCATTTACTACCCCACTAGTGGAACAGTTCCAGTGAGGGATTTTCCAGGCCCTAGTCGAATTCAAAGACTTCCTGGAAGAGGGGATAAAAGTTAAGCGCAAGCACCGGTGACCCCTCCACTCTGAAATGGGACACTAGGGTTCATACGCAACACTGTGAGTCACCCCCAAAGCAAGCACTCGTCTGTGCCCTGCCTGTGACTATGTGTCGGACCCTGAGATGTGTTTTCTGGATTCAGAGATTGTAAACAGCTCTATAACGTATTTCTTCCTTTTCTGTCTTTCTCTCCTCAGTAGCACAAAAAGACTTGGGAACTCCAGTCATGGCTGAAATACTACCTTGTCTCTGAGGACTGCATGAGCCAATGGGGGTGGGATTCTTGGAAGGAGTGCCTTTGATATTAGCAGGCCTTGAAGAGCCCTTGACACTTCCGTGTATGCGTAACTCAGAACCAATCTATGGCAGACATCCGACGATTTCAGATGTTAGGGGCAGACTTCGTTCATTCATTTAACTATTGAATACCAACTATATGCCAGGTACTGGGTTAGGTGCTGCGGCAGGGAGAGACACGATTCTGCACTCAGGGAACTTACCACCAAACAGAGGAAATTGAAGAATAAAGTGTTGCAATAGGGAAGCACAGGATGTTAAAGGAACACTTTCAAGAGTGCAAACAAGGGTTGTCAATGACATCTGAAATCATTAAGTGAAAGGGCGATGGAAGATTTTATAACAGATGGTTCAGCTTAATAGAATCTGAACCCAATGATCAATCCTAATGTCTCTAAAAGTGAAACAGCCAGTTATTATGTTCCTCCCAGTGTGCTGGGGATAGAAAGAACACAGCACCATTACAGAGTATTATTGACAAAAAGAAAAAAAGGAAAGACTGAGTCTAGTTAAGTCTACCCATTTACAGGAAATACGGGGAATAAAGGAACATGTTGAATAACACCATGAGGATACACTCAGGTGATATTCACAATGAGGGAAATTCTTAGGGAAAATAACCTAGTTTTTTCAACAATTAAATTGAATTAGATAGCAAAATAATAATAACAATAAGAGAAACTTAGAGATTAAAAAAGATTTGAGTGAAATCAACCAAATGCAATGTGTAGATGTGGTTTAAATCTTGATTCAAACAATTCAAGCATAAAAAGACATTTCGGGGACAATTACCTGAATTTGAACATAGAGTAGATATTAGATGATATAGATATTATTATTAACTTTGTTGAGAATAATAATGATATTATAGCTTTTTTAAAACAAGTCCTTATGTTAAAGATAGAGAAGAAAGATTTCACAGATTAAATGATACGATGTTGGGTTAGCTAAAGTACTACAGATATATTCATGTATTGCCTGTACGATTAAAAGTAAATGATAAGAAAAGGAAAAAATAAAGTGTAGGGACTTCGCTTTTCTTATTGGCCATTAACATACAAGAGAAACTTCATTTCATCTAAGGAGTTGGAGGAGAAGACAAGTCTATAGAAACCAGATTCCAACCACACAGATGATTACAGGTGAGGCCTTCTGGAGGGGAAACAGAGAAGCAGGCAGCATGTGTTCTCGGCTGTTGCATCCAAGCATAGTCTATGGCCCAACAACACTGACATCTCCTGGGTTATTATAAATGCAAAATCTCAGGCCCATCTCAGACCCACTGAATCCAAAACTGCATTTTAATAAGATCTCTAGGTGATTCATGTGCACATTAAAGTCTGAGAAACACTGCTCTAAGTGTATGCTCATCTTTTAATAAAGTTGCTTCTTTTTCCACCTCTGAAAGCTCCTGGTGACCAAACCTAAGTTTTCATGCAGGATCCCCCGAGAGCAAAGATTTGTGTATTAATCTGTTGCAACACCTACACCGATTCCCTTCCTAATGGCTGATCCACCATCTATTCCTGGCCCCCAGCCACACAACATCCTCCCTGCCATGCTTCCTAATTGGGAATCTGCCACCCATGACCTTGGCCAGATGGTGTACTGCCTTGGGACCTCTGGCCTCATCAGCTGATTCCACACTCAGGCAGAACCACATTACAAAGGGAGGCTAGTGCCCAGAGCATCCACAGAGATGGATGATCCCCCAAAGATTGTGGCATGCAATTAAAGGGAAAGAACTCTATTAAGTATTTTTATGAGGGGCCAAGGCCCTTTACAGATAGGGGTCACAAGCCCTGCCATTAATCCAGTCTTGCTCTCTCCTCCAAATAGAAAATACTTTACATATGAAGAGATATGAGGAGGGCATAGGGGCAGCTGTGGAGTGCTTCAAGCCCATTCAGATAAGTGGGACTTTCTTCTTCCCTCCCTCTTCCCAAGACAGGGAGAAAGGTTTGTCTCCATTAGTGTTATCTTGCCTTTTGGGCAGAGCAAACTTGGGTGCAGCATCTATGTCTTCTTTGTGATTAACTTTTGTTCGTGCACATGACTGTTTAATGAATACCGATTCTGGTGATTGCTTTGATTAATAGGGTCTGAGGAATTTTACACTTAATACCTGAGTTGATATGAGACATGTGGCACCATTTTCATTCTCAGGGAACTGGCAACCATATCACAGCCAGTTTTATGAAGTGTCTCAGAAGAAATTTTTTCCATATTTCTGTTTTGTTGCTGTTGTTTTGAGAAGGAGTCTTTCTCTGTCACCCAGGCTAGAGTGCAGTGGCGTCATCATAGCTCACTATGACCTCAAATTCCTGGGCTCAAGCGATCCTCCTGCCTTTGCCTCCATGCACGCCACCATGCCCAGCTAATTTTTCTATTTTTGACAATGAACCTGGTCACCCAAGAGCTCTGATGGAGATGTACAAAGAGATTAATGTTTGTTTTCATGCCTGCTAACACAACATCCATTCTGCAGCCCATGGATCAAGGAGTAATTTGGGCTTTCAAGTATTATTATTTAAGAAATACCTTTTGTAAGGTGATACCTACCATAGATAGTGATTCTTCTCATGGATCTGGGCAAAGTAAATTGAAAACCTCTTAATACGTGGGAGGAGGTCAAAATAGCAACATTAACAGGAGTTTGGAAGACATTGACTCCAACCCTTGTGGATGACGCTGAAGGGCTCAAGACTTCAGTGATGGAAACAACTGTGGATGTGGTGGGAACAGCAAGAGAACTAGAATTAAAAGTGGAGCCTGAGACGAGATTGAATTGCTGCGATCTCATGTTAAATCTTGAGTGGGTGAGTAGTTGCTTCTTACGGATGAGCAAAGAAAGAGGTTTGTTGAGATGGAATCTACTGGTGAAAATGCTATCAATGTTGTTGACATGACAATGAAGGATTCAGAATATTTCATAAACTTAGTTGATAAAGCAGCAGCAGGGTTTGAGAGGATTAAGTTGTGTTTTGAAAGAAGTTCTACTGTGGGTAAAATGCTATCAAACAGCATCACATGCTACAGAGACATCTTTTGTGAAAGGAAGGGTCAATCAATGTGGCAAACTTCATTGTTGTCTTATATTAAAAAATTGCCACAGCCATCCCAGTCTTCAGCAGCCACCACCCTGATCAGTCAGCAGCCATCATCGTCGAGGCAAGACCGTCCACCAGCAAAAAGAATATCACTCACAGAAGGCTCAGATGATCGTTAGCAATGTTTAGCAATATGGCATTTTTAAGTTAAGGTATGATATATGCATTGTGTGTTCTGACTGCTGCATTGACCAGCTGTTCCCATCTCTCTCCCTCTTCTTGGGCCTTTCTACTCCCTGAGACACAACAATATTGAAATTAGGCCAATTAATAACCCTACAATGGCCTCCAAGTGTTCAAGTGAAAGGAGGAGAGTCACACATCTCTCACTTTAAAAGCTAGAAATGATTAAGTTTAGTGAGAAGGCATGGCGAAAGCCAAGATAGGGCAAAGGCTAGGCCTCTTACACACTTAATAGACTATAGTACCGTGTAAACATAATTTTTATATGTACTAGGAAACAAAAAAAATACATGTGACTGCTTTATTTTGATATGAGCTTTATTAGAGTGGTCTGGAACCAAACCCGCAATATCTTGGCAATATACGTTTTTGCAGTGATCTGCAGTGATCTGCTCGCACCCTCTTGGTTTTCTGCCTCCAGTGCCTCCTCCTCACCCTCTGGTTAAATATCCAAGCCTCAAACCTGGCAAACCATATCCTTTGCTCTCTCACATGCACCTGGACACCAGCCTTTTCAAATCACTTATAGCCTTCGTTTGGTGTCTCACAACGAATGGTTATGGAATAAATCGATAAATATGAATTTAAAGTCAAATATGCAGAAAACGGCAGCTCTTTCAAATGTATATACCCCTCGTGAATGATGGCAGAGAAAAAGAGTCCCATTTACTTGTATGATAACTTAACATGAAACGGTGTCTAAAACTAACAGGACAAACATTCTTTTAAGTTGCCTGAAACTTTAGGGCTGAAAGAGATGGCGGGGGCATCCTTGTCATACTTGAGCAGTCTGTCCTAACTGTGGCATATTCGTCACTTGTGACTTACTGTGGAAGTATAATAAAAATCATCTAATGACGATCATCCAATAATTAGCCTTGATCACCTTTTCTTTAAACGTATGGCCTTTAGAACCGTATTGCTTTTTAAGCGTGGTTCCTCTTATCCCCAAGAGCGAGACTTTTTATATGGTTCACAACTTTAGTTTTGAGACAGGTATTCATGGCAAAATCTAATTTTGTTAACCAAAAAAAATTTTTTGTGTACCAATCCTTTAAAGAACTCATCTCTGTAAAGTAGGTATAGTTATATTCCCATTTTCCATTAGGAATGAAGAAGGAAAATGGAGTAGGCAAATGCATTCAGCTCTCCAGTTATTAATACTGTGGATTATTAATACATTCTCTGTGGATTATCAGGGGTGTGTTTTTCATTCTGGGCCAACACTGACCGGTGTACTGGGGGAATAAAAACTCATTTTAAAATTAGCTCACACAAAAATAAATAATGAGGAAAGAAAACGCTTTGTAAAAAACAAACAATATGATGTAGGTGAAAGCCAGATAATATGATTTTGCTCAATCACCGCTTTAGACTGTCTTCTGCCTGCTTTTCCTCCTGTTTGCATGCATAATTGAATGTTGACAACACAATAAAAATAAACATTTATGAGAAAATATTCTACCCAGATGATCAAGATTTGCTAAACTTGTGATTTACAAAATTTACTTGTCCTTCAAAGGCCACCCCTTCCTTCAGGAAATTTCTCCCTTTTTCTGAGACCATGCCTCCTGAGATTTTAGGTCTGATTTGCCTTTCTTGGGTAGCCGATGGACCTTCTGTGAAAGGAGGCAGGCTCCTACCTCAGGGTGTCCTGGGTGTCCTAACAGCGTTTCTTTATGAAATTTCCTTGGACTTTCACAATTCCCAGGAGATCCTAAGATGGCATTTCTTAATGTTCACATTTACTGGTTATTAATATTTTCCCCTTCTTTTCTCTTTTTTCACCTTTTGGGAAACTTTCTGAAGATATAGGCTCCTTCCTTTTTCAAATATATAGTGACCTAAACATCTCAGCTCCTTGGCAATCTCAGTTTGTGAATTTCGTCATCCCCTTCTTATCTTTCTTTTCACAGAAGTGTTAGCATCACAGTTAACTCGAGAGGAAAAGGTGTAATTCATTTTATACACTTTCAAAAAAATGATAAGCCTGTATGTATGTGATGACAATGTATCAATTGTGATGACTGACTCGAAATATAAGGTTTCTAATACAGATAAAGGAAAACTAATAGTTTGATGGCAAATGCACTTTCCTATCTAGGGTAAGAGTGTCCAATAGTGCCAGCTTAAACTTAGTGGAGTAAATATCCAGGAAATCTTTTCTTCTCCTGCCTTGATGAACAGTAGCATGTATCAGAGCATCTGCAAATTGTGAAACAATCCCTTGAGGGTATCCCACTGGGATTCTGGCAGCCATCTCCAGGAGCGAGTCAACCTCCATGGGCTGCTCTAGGGACAGTTGCTCTGACCTTCCAGAGTTGCTTGCCATGCTTCTGTGGGCAAGCCATTGACCTGAGGGATGGAAGGCGACTGGTTTTCTTATCCACCACTGGAAATTACAATATTGTCATAGACTTTCCTTAGGAAGTGAGGGAAGTGCCTTCTTTTATTTCTTTTGTTATAATGTTAATTACTCGTGCCTTGAACTTCATGCATAGTAAGTGAAATTGGTCTTCTCTAACTGCCTACACAGGTGGGTTACTCAGCAGATTTCACTATTAAAAAAATTGCTTTTTTCTTCCCTTTCATGTTTTCCACTTTTCAATCTAGACTTACAAATGTAGTCATTGAAACAAAACTAGCCTTTGGGCCTAATGTATTTTTTTTTTTTCATTTAAAAAAAATGGAACCTATATTGGCCTGACTTCCTTTTGTCTGAATAAAAGCTTAAGCACAGTATAAAAGGGTTGCATGTGCTGAAATGTTGCCCAAGGATATGTGTTATTATTCCTCCCCCCTTGACCAGCAGGGTCTCAGTTCTCTTTCCCTTTCAGCCTTTTGTTTGAACAGATGGGATTGGGGAAGCTAGGGGAAGAAAGCCATTCTGTTCTCATTAACTCTCCCCATACACAAATACAACCTGGGCTTCAGGGACTCAGAAACCGGACAGCTCCCACTCCATTGCCGTTGAGACCTGACATACCCAGGTACAAAGAAAGCCAGGCTGCAGCCCCACATCCCCATATCAACGCAATCACTACCCAGTGAAATTACATTTATACAGGTTTTTAGAAAGACATTTACAAGAATGTGTGCCTATATAATACGCAACACAAACAAATATGTGTATAGAATAAATCAATCTGTTACATACACTATATTTAACATATATTATTTTCAGAAATTCCTTCATCATGTATAGTGATATCTTGAGTGCAAATAAGATATTTGTGATGAAAGATAAAGGTGTTCTGTGAACTATACAATCCTTTGTACACTTATTGTATCTTTTCTCTGTACAATACAGTTAAAATATATGGAGAGTGGTTGGGTTCCTATTATTTCATGCTTGTTTGTTCAGTTGTGCTGTAAAAAATATTAAAAGGTTTCCAGTTTGGCTGGTCTTGTTTCTTAAAGCATTCCTGACCAAGAAAAATGTCACAAAAATTTTAAACTATAGGTCATATATTGAAAGCTCTCTGTTTATGGTCCTTCTAAAAGTATAAGATGTTTTGAATATTTTGAGAAAAAGGGAAAGGTTTTACAGAGCTAGATGAGAGTGCTTCCCTCCTGGTGAACTAATTCCGGGAAGTGCTATCTTTTGTTCTGGATGTGGATTAGAAAGTGGTCTGCTCTATTTGTTAGATCATATTTGCTTTTCAATCTCTGTTCATCCTCATTACTGTGATGAGGGTACTGAGGCAAAGATGAAGAGAGCCTGAAAAGATGTCTTCTCATGGCTAGATGCACCTGAGCTTTTGACGATATGAGCCCCGAGTCTCAGGAGGGCAAGGAAAAAAGAAAACTGTGTCCAGCAGCAGATACATTTATATTTCATACACAGCCATACATCCAGAATGCAGTCCCAGAGGAGCAGTATGCTCCTCCTCTTCTTCCAGGACTTCTAGAAGTATGGAATATGCAGAATAAAAATGAAATGGAGCTGTCTGGCAGCATCTCTCTTGGTGAAATCTCCAAATGGGGATAGGGAGGGGAGAGGGAGATTATTTGTGTCAAAAGACAAAGCATTTCTAAAGGACAAACAATCCTTTGTAGTTTTATCAAACATTTCTTGGAGTTTGTTGTAAACACAAATTAGCTCGTTTTATTTACATCTCAAGAAACTGAGGCACAAAACGCCCCAAGTCTGAGTTTACGATCGAAAAGAGAAACTGAGTAAAATTTTTACTTTTTATTAGCAATTGTT
This sequence comes from Avahi laniger, assembly GCA_963575035.1. Classification (NCBI taxonomy): domain Eukaryota; kingdom Metazoa; phylum Chordata; class Mammalia; order Primates; family Indriidae; genus Avahi; species Avahi laniger. Next base: position 28,582 of record CAUYSK010010682.1, read on the forward strand.
AAGTCACGAACACAGGATTCCAAAGAACCAGTTGGAAATAAAATATTTAGTCAACTGTCCAGATTACATCAAAATCTGCTGACATTTAATGTGGAATTATTCAGTTTTTACCCAAATCGTTTCCTGCTGTACAGAAAAAGACATAGAACTTCACTTTAACTAGAAAAGCATGGGGTATCTCTGAGCAATTTTACCTGCACAATCAGTTCAGACTGACGAAGCCAAGGACAGGGGAGAATGACTATAAATTGGACAAACAACTGCAAGGAAGAAAGGCGAGTGATGAAAGGCAGCCAGTCCCAAGGGGAGCTGTCCAGCAGGGTGCAGCAGGGTCAGGACTGGTTTAGTCCTGTTTAATATTTTCATTACTCGCCTGAAGGGGGAGGGGAGATGGCGCAGAGATGAACCTGCAGATGGCTACTCATTACAGAGGATTTGCAGACCCCAGGAAGAGCCAGGGCAAGATCCTGAGGTTAGTTTGGAAAGTGGTCAGAAAAGAACAAAGAAAATGAGGCTGGAAAGCTGTGAAATGGTGATTCCGAGGGAAATAACTCCAGTGCAGTGGGTGAAAGGCATCTCACGCTGCAGAAATTCTGAAAGCACCCAGCAGCCGTCATTGACGCAAGCAGGTTTCGCCTCTGCCTGATGGGGAGCATGCACATCGTTTTAGGTGTTTGGACTGGCAAGGTAAAGGTCTTTAGTACCCAACATTTGTTAGAGTGTCCTTATATTGCTGAATTTAGTTATAAGAAGACAAAGGGAATTTAACTCAGAATCTCTGACTTCATAATTGCAGATGATTCTGCTGAGAGGTGATTTAAGGCATATGGAAGACTGAAAGAGAAGACCAGGAGGCAAGCAGAGTCTGTGCCACGGGGACCTATGGAAGGCTATTCTTCGATAAGCACAGGCAGCCCCTGTCCTCGGAGGCTGTCACTCCATGCACTTGGAGCCTTAGGTGCACAGCTAGGCCGCCTTTCTTCAGCAGAGCCCAACCCACCAGCCTGGCCTTCCTAGGGCTGACATTTCCCAAAGGCTCACCTTCTCTGCCTCATTGTTTGAAGTGCTGCCCCTGACAATTCTGCAAGTATTTCCTCTGTCTTCCTTATTTGCTCAACGAAGAGAAGTCATCATCAACTGATCAGGTCTCCTCCATACTCGGAAATCCTCTGTGGCTCCCCACTGCCTGTAGGAAACCAGGAAATCCTAAACACTCATCAGCTCACGATTCTGGTTGTCTCCTAAAGAGCACAAAGGTTACTGCATCCTCCCTGGAATTGGGCTGATTGGCATCAAATTGCATTACTCACCAAATGCCTGGCATTTTAGGCATTTTCTTCAACTACTGAATGGGGATGATGACAATAATCTCTGCCTTCTAGCGCTGCTCTAAGGGTCAAGCAAGGTGACTATACGTCGAGAGCTTATGCAGTGTCTGGCACACTACAAGCTCACTGGGTGTCAGCCACGGTTTCTCATTCAGCAATTATTCACAATCTAGCCCCGATAGCACTTGATGGAAGTGATCTTTTAGAAGTAATCTTCTTTGTTTTATTTGTGATATGTGTGTTATCTTCCAGGAAAAATATTTAATCTATTATATGAAAGTAATATTTTCCTGCAGAAGTTCCATGACCTGCTTCGTGTTCAAACAAGTGCTGATGTTTGTAAGGGATGCTTGCAACTCTGCCTCACAGCTTGTCATACAGCATCCTTTACCCTCTGATCTCAGCCCAACTTTCCAGCCTCATCTTCCACCCTTCCTCTTTCCTGGGGCCCTCGCAGTATGTCTTCAGGCATATCTGATGACGTGCCATTCTCTAATCCACCGTGGACTTGATTACTCGTGCTATTCCCCCCAGCTCACACATCTTAGATTTCCGTGCCTCTGTGCATATTCAGTTACACATAGTAATAAATCCCAATTAATCTCTTTAACAATCAAGATGGCACTTCTTCTGTTAAGCCTTGCAGAACCACTCCCCTCCACTCCCTCTCTGGGAAAAGTAGGCTCTTTTCCTGAGTTCTCACCTTGGGACTCCTGCACGTCTGTCTCTGTCTCTATTCTGACAGCTCCGGGGTCAGAAATGTGTCTTACTCAACCTACGTCTCAAGTTCCTGGCACAGAAGTCCTTAATAAATGTTTGCCAAGTGTTTCAGTTAAATTTGTTAAATTCATGAATAGAAGTTGTTCTTGCTAGAGAAAGAACAGAAAACCCAGAAAATCCAAAGATCACCTAGGAAAGGAGCAGGTCTGAGGTCTGGATAGCGACAAGAGCCTGGTCCGTGTATTAGGACCCCTGCTGGAGAGAGACAGTGAGCACAAGTAGCTTTGAAACTAAGCGTGGAACTGGGAGCCGGTTGTCTACCGAAATCCCGGTCTGAGTTAGCCACAGAGAGGTGTTGGAAGTGAGACTCCAAAATGCAATTCCGCAATTGGAGCTGCCTGCCTCCTCCGGCGCGACAGCAGCACGTCTGTCCTGGGACAGGCACACAGACTGTGTAATCAGGCTCAGCTGGTCATCAGGAAGCTGCCAAACAGACGCGAGACTAAATTATCTCCCTGTCCCAGACAAAGTGGCCTTCTAGATGAGGGTTAAAACCAGTGATGGTAGAAAAAACAAAAGAAGGGAAGTGGCAGCTGCTCCCAAACACCTGGCCAGTGGACGGCTCCCAATCCGTCCTTATTCACTTGCAGACCCTCTAAAGCCAGGGCTGCTTAACAAGGAACGGGTATTTCAGACCTATGGTATTTGGTGCCAAAGTCATCATCAGAGAAGGAAAACAATTTATGTCCACAGTGACAACGAAAGGCAGAACCAATTTCCTGTCAACAGCTCTAACACTTGCCAATGGCTGGCTGAGTAAACTTGGGGTGAGGTGGGGGGGGCAATGTGCCTCGGTTTCCCCCTTGGTTAATTGAGGAGGATGTGCCCTCATTCCAAGATGCAGATGGTGAGACTTTTTTGTGATCTTTTTGATTCTGTTTTTACGGTTTGGGGGGCAAGAAGGGACCTTGCACTTGTGGGCAGAACTGTATGAATTCGTAAGCTGTGGTGGAGAAAGGAAAGATAACCCAGGCAATCAAATGATCACCTAAGCAAGGGGCAGCTCTGTTGCCCGGGGAGAGACATGCGCCCAGTCTATTCAATAGATACTTACTAACAGCTCCATGGGCCAGGCATGGTACTAGGCACTGGGCGTGGAGTGCTGAGCAAAACTGCCTGAAGCTTGCCACTGCCTTCATGAGGCTCACAGACAGTGGGGCACATAGATATTAAATAAATCTCCCTACAAGGAAATACAAAATCGCGCCTCTACGTGCTGTGAAGAAGCAGTAGAGTGGCTACAGGGGACTTGAATCCATCAGGGAAGGTCACTACGAAAGTGTCAACTGCACTGAGAACTGAAGGATGAGTTGTGTTAACTGCACAAACAAGGGAAGGATGTGTGGCTGGAAGAGCATGGGCAGCTGCAGGCGTGCCAGCCCTGCCCACACACGGCATCAATTACTGTCTGCTTGAGACGTGTTTTATGCTATTCTGTGCTATCATGCTATTTATACCAAGGCTGCTTTCCACCATGGGGTGGTGGCGAGATGGGACTTTTTCCTGAGCTAGCTGGTAAACTTCCCTCCAGCAGAGGGCTGGAGACAGGTGTTGTGCCTCACTCAGTTTCACTGGTCAGAGGGAACAATGTCAGGATGTCCTGAGTAGCAGGGCTTGCTCCGAGGAAGGGACTGTAGACAGGACCTGTGACGTGGCATCATCTGTATTAGTCAACCATTGCCATCAGAATGCTGAGAAACAGGTCGTCCCAGCACCCAGGAGCACCACAACCAGCCTTTTCTCCCATGCTCATGGTCTGCAGGTTTTCTGCAATTCAGCTGATCTAGGATGGGCCACCTGGGAGGCTCTGCTTTAGGCTGTGTGTTGATTGGGAGGGGCTCCTGGCTTCAGGTTGGGTTTAGGTCTGGTCCACGTGTCATTCCAGGGTCCAGGCTGAAGGAAAAGTGCTACCAAAGGCTTGTTCTCGTGGTAGAACGCGATGCAAAACCAAGCCACGTGGCACATTTAAGGCCTCTGTCCATGTCATGTCCATTAACATTCTATTGGGTAAAGAAAGTCTCATGGCAAAGCTCAGCATCAATGGGACAGGCATGTATATTCCATCCACAGTGGGAAACGATAGGAAATCAATATTCACTGAACAATAATCCAAATTATCACACCATCCTGTGACCACCATGTGGTTACCTTGGGATCAGAAATCAGTACTCTGGAAAGTTGCTATTTGTACTGTCTGTTATAATTTCATTTTTGTTCTCCCTTAGTGTTTAGTTAAATTCTTTTTGAAAATGTCAGGTTGTCTCAGCTGTGCTATGAAGAACCAAGGGAATCGATTTTGTCCACCATTTAGCCTGAGTTTTAAATGGAAACTGACGTACCCTAGCGTGAGAATCTCAAGTGGGAGGTGAGACTCAGGGGAGTGGTTTCTAAGAGTTCTCGTGCAGTGGCCCCTCCTCCTCAGAGGGATTCTCCTTCCTGGATTCTCTGTTCACTCCTTGGAGGACTCTGGGGTTTGATTTCATGAGAAAACAGTTTCCTTGCAGTGTGCGTGTCGTGGCAGATTACAGCATAAATACTTGTGATGTGCTATCCGTGCTAGCCAAGATGCTTCCAGTTGCCTTGCCATCAACAGTTGCCTTGCCATCACTGGAGTAGGGCAGTCGAAAACTTCCCCGTGGGCCCCTTGACATTTCCTGGGCCCTTCTGTGGAAGCCAGCAGCTCCAGGAATCCACTTTGCAAACCACAGCAAATTACTGGCCTAGATGACCTCAAAGGTCTTTCCTGTTCCAAGGCCCAGGGGTCACCTTATCTGCTATACTGTCCCCTAAGACTAGGTGGAAGATTGGAACTCAACCCTTCCCAGCAGTAGGACACCTGGCTGTGAAACACTTGGGTCCCTTCCCTGGGCTCTTTTACACACAAATTCTGGTTTTCAGGGATAAAGAATATGTGTTAAAAACCCAAGCATGGTGTACTATTTACAAATCTTTGGCTGCAAAAGACAGAAAAAAATATCCAGGTTAAGCAAAAAAGGGAGAATTTATTGACTTACACATTCAACCTCAGGATGGACAGGGAGAACTGATCTGAAGCAACTGTAAAGATTTAAAACTTCTCCCTCTTTTTCTTCTTTTAACTCTGTTTCTCTTATGTGTTCATTGTATTATCTCCTCCTGCTGTGTCTTGAGTCAGCTGTGGACAGTCATTCTTCAGGCTTAGTGACCAGAGGGGGTAAATATCCTTTGCCATACCATATCTGCTTGGGAGGACTCTGCTTGGATCGTCCTGGGCTGTGTGTCCATCCTTGGACCCATCGGTATGGACCGGGGGTGGGGCATGCTCTGTGGGGGGCAGAGTTGGCAAGAGCAACATGGCTGGGGGTAGAAGGATATTATGACAAGAAGGGTGGGGGAAACATAAGGGGAAAGAAAACCAGCAGCTATCCATTACACCCGTGACTCCAGGCTTCCCTCGGTCTGGGTCCAGGGTCTGTTCACGGCATCATTGCTCATTAAGGCTGCACACGACCTTCATGCCAGCCAGACCGCCCCCTGCTTTTTGCTTTTGCTTCCCTTGCCTAGCATGTTCTTTTCTTCCTTCTCTGCCAGTCTAAATTCTGTCCGTGTTTAATATTGGCTGTGTTTAATAATCAGCTCATAAAATTCTTGAAAAATTAACAGCTATAATTTTGCCTTTTCTAGAATTTCATTTATGTAGAATCATCTAGTATGTCATCTTTCATATCTGGCTTCTTTCACTAAGCATAATGCTTTAAGATTCACTCATGTTACATGTATTAGCAGTTTATTGCTTTTTATTGGTGAGTAGTCCATTATATGGATATACCATGAAGTTTTATCTTTTCATAATTTGGTTCATTTCTAGTGTTTGGCTATTGTGCATAAAGCTACCATGAACATTTGTTTACAGTTCTTTGGATATGAATTTTTTCTTGTCTTGGGTAAATACCTAGGGGATTGTTGAATTGTATGGTAAGAGTATGTTTAACACTAAAAGAAGCAACCAATATGTTTTCCAAAATGGGTGTATTATTTAGTCGTACTGCTACCAGAAATGTCTGAGCGTTCCAGTTGCTTCACATGTTCCCTAACACTTAGCATGGTCAGTCTTTTTAATCGTAACTATCCCAGTGAGTAAAGTAGTGATATCTTGCTCTGATTTTAATACGCGTTTCTCCAGTGACTAGTGATGTTAAGTATCGTTTCACATGTTTATTTGCCTTTCATAAATCTTCTTTGGTCAAGTGTCTATCCAAATCTTTTGCTCAATTATTAATTGGATTGTTTGTCTTATTGTAAAAGTTATTTATATATTCTGGATGCAAGTTATTCATCAGTTGTGTGCTTCGCAAATATGTCTATGCAGTTTACGACTTTCTTTTTTCTTAATGGCATCCTTTAAAAATCAAATTTAATTTTAATGAAGTTCAATTTATCAAATTTTTTTCTTTTATGTTTTTTTCTTTTTGTGTTTTATCCAAGGAGACTTTTCCAAATTAACAGTCACAAATATTTTCTCCCACATAAACAAAAGTATTAATTTTTTCAGCTCTTCCATTTAAGTCCATAAGGAATTTTAATTTAATTTTTGTGTATGTATGAAGCAAAGCTTGAGTTTAATTTTTTTTCATATGAACATCCATTTTTCTAACACTATTTTTGAAAACCCTAACCTTTCCCCATTGAATTATCTTGGCAACATTATTGAAAATCAATTGATCACATTTGTGTGAGTCTACTTCTCAGTTCTCTATTTTGTTACATTGTGTTTAGGCTTATGGCAATATAACATTATCTTCATTAATGCAACTTTATAGTAAGCCTTTCTTTTCTTTTCTTTTTCTTTTTTCTTTCTTTTTCGTTTCTTTTCTTTTTTTTTTTTTTTTTTTTTTGAGACACCGTCTTGCTCTGTTGCCCAGGTTGGAGTACAGTGGTGGGATCATAGCTCACTCACTATAACCTCAAACTCCTGAACTCAAGCAGTCTTCCCACCTCAGCTTGTTGAGTACCTAGAACTACAGGTGTGCACCACAATGCTGGCTAAATTTTTTAATTATTATTATTATTGTAGAGATGGAATCTCACTGTTTTGCCCAGGCTGGTCTCAAAATTCTGGCCTCAAGTGATCCTCCTGCCTCAGCCTCCCAAAGTCCTGGGATTACAGGTATGAGTCACCACACTCAAGCCTTATAATAAGTCTTGAAATCAAGTAATGTAACTCTTCAAGCTTTCTTCTTTTTCAAAATTATTTTGACTAGTCATGGTCCCTTATGTTTTCATATAAATTTTAAAGTCAACTTTCCAATTTCTATAAAAATGACTTCCGAGATTTTCATTAGGATTAAATCGAATCAATATCTCAGTTTGGGAAGCATCAAAATCTTAACAATATTGAATTTTCCAATCCATAAGCATGGCGTATTGTTTCATTTGTTTAGGTGTCCGTTCATTTCTCTTAGCAATATTTGGTGGTTTTTAGTGTAAAGGTCTTGTACCTCTGTTGTTAAATTTATTCCTGTAGATTTTCCTATGGTAGGTGGTATTTTTAAATTACTTTTCAATTTTCCGTTACCATTATATAGAAATAAAACTGATTTTTACATATTGACATTGTATCTTGTAAACTTGCTAAATTCCTGATTAGTTCTAGAGGGTCTTATTGCAAATTTCTTAGAATTTTCTACAGAAGTAATCATGTCATCTACAAATGGGGACGATTTTATTTTTTCCTTTATCATTTGTATATGTTATATTTCTTTTTCTTGCCTTATTGCACTGGGAAGGCCTCCAGTACAGTGTCAATAAAAGTGGTGAGAGCTGACATTCCTATTTAATTTTAGGAGGAAAAATGTATTCGGTGTTTCACTTGAAGTATGAAGTTATTTAAAGGTTGTTTTTGAAATTGCTCTTTTTCAAGTTGAGGAAATTCCTTCCTATTTCTCATTTGCTGATAGTTTTTTTTTTTTTAATGCTGAATGGATGTTGAGTTTTGTCAAGTGCTTTTTGTTGAGATGCTCCTCAACTTATGATGAGGTTATACCCCAATAAACCAATCATGAGATGAAAATATTGTTAGTCAAAAATGCATTTAATATACCTAACCTACTGAACATCATAGCTTGCCTACCCTACCTTAAATATGCTTGGAACACTCACATTAACCTATAGTTGGGCAAAATCTAACACAAGGCCTATGTTATTTTTAAAAAGTGCTGATTATCTCATGTCATTTATTTAATACTGCACTGAGAGTGAAAAACAGAATGGTTGTATGGGTACTCAAAGTATGGTTTCTACTGAATGCACATTGCTTTCACACCATCGCAAAGTGGAAAAATCATAATCAAACTATCATTACTTGGGAGCCATGTGTATTTTATTTTTCATGTCTAGAAGTTCCATTTGGGTTTGTCACTGGGGGCATATCCTTGTTGCTTAGACACTTGGATAATTTGATTAGTCTTTCCCAGTGTGTAATAAGGACAAGAATTTCTTCGAAATCATCCATCAAAGAATAGACAATTTGAAATATGTAGACATGGTTATCTAGCTTATTAGTTGTGTCACGTCAGTAAAATCACTTAACTTTTCTGAGTTTAAGGATTCTCATCTATAAAATCAGAGTGCATGATAATATTAACTGAATCTGTAGGAATTTTTTGGAGCAGCAAATAGGTGGAGTAGGTATTTGGGGCCATGGTGTCCCTCCCTCAAGCTCTGCAACCTCAGCACTGTGGAAGTTGGCTTTAGTTATGAATCAGAGAGAGGATTAGCAGCTCCCTTGCCCTCAGAAGGAGTGGCAAAGAAATATTTCTGGATGTACAAACCCAGACCAGACGCTGCAAGATTGTGGCCATTCCTGGAGCCGCTAGAGGATGGTGAACTATAGGATATCATTCCCGCTCATGAGATCCCCAGGCCTCAGGGTGCCACTGCAGAAGGAACCACCTCATGCTCCATATTGTTTGTGTGTCCATGTACTATACAGCACTTGAGAACTCGGACCACAGGACAAAATCTGACAGAAGTGTGAGCACCTCTGCTCCATCAGGTTAGTCGTGTGCTGAGGATGATAATTAGGGTCTTTCAGACAATGGGTGGCTGCTACCACAAGGATCCAGCAAATAGGACGGTCAGAGAGAGGAATCAATGATATTAAAGCATAACTCAAGAAACATAGAAGAGCCAGGCATGCTTCAAATATTCGTCCTGGAATAGTTAGTGAGAAAGTGTTCTTCCCAATATGAACTTATGTGATAGCTCACGAGGCAAGGAGACAGGGCTGTAAAGAGAGCTGGGCCTAGAGACACAAGCCAAAACCAGTGCTCATGTATCAAGCAGGAAATGACATGTGTCACCTATTCTTCTGGCTCTGTGAGCAGAGCTAAGATGACTACTACTCAAGTCACAAGGACCAAAACCCTGGGTAAAGCCCACAGAGAGGGAATCTTGGTGAGCACATCCTGAGCTCTGTTTCAGTCTACCACAGCTCTAGTGGCATTTTTGTACTAGACAATTCCTCGTTGCAGGAAGCTGTCTTGTGCAATGTTGAACATTTAGTGCATCGCTGGCCTCTGTTCGCTAGGGCCCAACAACACCCCAACCTCCTGCCCCCTGATTTGTGACCATCAGAAATGTTTCCAGACATTGTCAAATGTCTTCTGGGAAGCAAAATCACCCTGAATGAGAACCACTGATATAGTCTTCTTGTCCTAAGCCTCTGAAGAAGTAAAAGCACTTGCAGTAACATTTCCTGAGACTACAGCTAGGTATGAAATACAGAGACTTCTGCTAAGAATCCAACACTTACGTTGATTTATTTATATCTGTGAAGCCAGAAGCCATTATTGATATTTGTCTAAAATATTTTCCCCAGCACGTAACAGAGGCACACAGTGAGGTGTCTTTTTCTTCTGAATGAAATTCCTCATCTTCTTTCCTTTCCTTCCTGTTTTCCTTCCTTTCTTCCTTTTAAACTACTCCTCTTGTTCCTCCTGTTAAAATACCTGGTTTCCCTTTATTTCCTTGTCCTAGAGAGTCTGTGTAATCTGTTTTTCCACTTTCTCTGGAGCAGACAGGGAAGACTCCCCTCCTTAAGCAGAGAAGTTCGGGGTCATAATAAGCAAGACACACCGGGTTCAAATCTGGGTTCTGCAAATTAGCTGGGTGGCTTGGGCACACTGCTTGACCTTGCTTGGGAACCTCAGTTTCCTCATCTGGGAAATGAGAAGAATAACACCCAGCTTGAGGAAACTGAAGTGAGATGACGCATAAAATGTCATGAGCCAGTGACTGGCTTATAGCAAACACTGAAAGCATGAGTTCCTTTCTTCCTTCCGCCTATACACACAGAAAGCAGAGGAGGTGATCTGGTGTAGGGCTAAAAACCAAGCCCTTCCCCCAGTTGAGCAGTCTCATGTTGTGGGCAGCGGCTGTTGTTCTGAGACTACGCCCGCTTGTCTAAGTGAATTCCCCGAGAGAGCCTTTTAGCCAGTGGTTATAGATGGTAGAGAACAGACACAGGGGTTCATCCGCTGGGTTCAAACCTCAGCTCTGCCACTACTGGCCATGTGACCCTAGGCAAATTACTTAACCTCTCTGTGCCTCAGTTTATCCATCTATTAAGTAGGGATCTTAAAAGTACCAACCTCATAAGGTTGTTAAGAGGAATAAATGCATTACATTCATAAGTACTTAATATAAGTCTTGGCACAGAGTAATGCTAAAAATTTATTTAATAAATATTTACTGAGAACTAGTATAGGCACCAGGCTGGTTGTGAGGAATGCTAGGAACAGACATCTGCTGTCCTGCTCCAACAAGGCTCAGTTTAGCTGGTGGGAGAGGGGAGAATCCCCGGGCGGGGGGAAGGAAGGTGTTTCTAAAGAGAAGTACAGTGTGTTCCCAGGGGTGAATGTCGGCCCCTGGTCTACACTGAGGGCCGCCCTGAGGACGAGATATTTGTCAAAACTGGAATTGTATTGGTGGAGCTTTAAGGCTCTTTGTCAAGCTAGCACTGATCTGTTTCTGCTTGGATCTGTTTAGGAATTTCCTGATGCTGGAAGGTGGGAAGGCTCCTGTGGCCGCCTGATATTTAGAATTAAGAGAAAAGAAGGGCCTTGGGGTTGCTGGCAGGTCTGTACGGCCTGCCCAGAGGATGCTTGAGGCTGTAGACACAGGCATTTCTGCACGCTCTATCCCAGGCCAACAGGCTGTGCTTCTCTGGCCAGTGGCCCAGCAGAACGGGAGCAAAGAAAGATGCCATATTCTCTTTTGTCCACTGGGTGGAGTATTTTAGCCAGAGAAGGGACCTTTGCAGGCCGTGACATGGTAGATCTTGGCCTTGGAGAAGAGGCAAGCTTGGACTCGTCAAGAGTTACACCTATCAAAACCCTCCTCCGCAGGTAACACTCACCAGACTTCCTCAGACCTGTGGGGTATGCCCAGACCTATCATGGAAAAAAAATATCTCCTATGAGATTTTAAAATTTGGGGGTCAGAAAGGGCCATAGGAGATTAGCGAGTCTGACCCTCTTTCACTAATTGGAAATGTGAGGGCCCGAGGGTGAGGGGACCCGACTCAGGTCACACAGGTAGGCAGAACCAGGTCTCCTGACTTCTTGGGTGTGGTTCTGTCATTTGCAGTCGCCTCAGAGGCGCTTAGACAGGAGCCTGCAGACATCCAAATGTAGGCGCCAGCGCGTGTGTGTTATTCCCACATAAAATAGTCCGAGAGAAAATTAAAGAGGTGGATAAAACCGCTTCTAGCCTCGTCTCCCCCAGAGCTGGTGAAGTGCGCTTAGGCCCTGAGAGTGGGGTGTCCGCCTCTTCCCCCCGAGGTCTCCTCCCTCGGCAGCCTGCTCCTGCCTCACTCTCCCCTCTCCCCGGGCTTCTCCCCACGCTTCCCCCAACCACCCATCCGCTGCCACTGGCTCTCTCCTCGCCTTCTCAGTTCTTCAGAGCACCTGCCTCTGCTCAGCATCATCTTGCAGGCATACGCATGCACACACACGCACATGCACGCACACACGCACATGCGTGCACACGCACGGACACGCGCACACACACGGAAACACATGCACACACGCACATGCACACATATGTGCACGTATGCACACATGCACGCACATGCACACGCACATTTTGATTTTGATTCTTGTCTGCCTCCCTCCTAGCATGCATGCTGGGTGACTTCAATTTACAATGTATCCATCCCCAGTACCCAGAAGTGTGTCTGGTAAGTAGAAGATGCCCCAGAAAAATATGTTTAATTGACAAATAAACGAAAGACCACAACTTCAACTCCTGATTCTCTGTAAAATGGATTTTGTGAAGATCAAATTAAATAATGTATGCAAAATCACTCTGCCACCTGTCAAGAATAAACAAATGAAAGGGACTAGCTTAGATTAGGGGTTCTAGGTGGCACCCACTCACGCAGTGAAGGCCTGGAAGAGGTTAACAAATCAGGGGCCTATGTCATATATTGTGACAATTAACATTCCTTCGCATTGATCTGTTTATTTTGTTTCACCCCTTCTTGTTCAAAAAATGAAACAAAAAGTGCTTGCTAATAGTACATAAAAACACACATGTTTCAGCACGACCACATAAACCAGGAGTGCAGGACACACCGGCTTGGGCTGCAGCTAAAACTGGAATAAAAAGGCTGATTGCAGGGTGCAAGGTTGATGCAGAAATGTGTGCAGCATTCCTTCTCTATAAAATAAATAAATTAAAATTAGTGAGCAATAAAGCAGAGGAAAAACAAAAATAGGAAAATAAAAGACAGACAAAAATAAGGCTGGTACATTAGATGTTAGCCATGAAAACCCACCTCTCCCTGACAGCGGGGCACAAGTTTAGATGCCCATATCTTCCGCAGAAGCACGGGAAACCCAATCCCTGCCGCGTGTAGCAGGGGCTGCGTGTCTGCAGGGCTAGGCTGCCTGGCCCCAGTCCGCAGGCATGGGACAGAAACTTTCCACAACTGAGGCTTTTGGTTGTAAGCCATACTTTAGGGCTAAACTAAATTTAAAAAATTACCCCTTTGCCCTGGTAATTTTATCAATTGTAGGAAATTCAAAGACTTTGACTTTAAATATCTCCCAGTTTCTTAGTATCAGGTAAAAAAATTTTAAAGAAAATCACTTACATATTAAGAAAAGTAGAGCAAATTCTAAATAAAGGGAACCCAGCGAGACCGAGACAACTGGGAACAGTTTTGGAGGTTGACCTCGAAAAGACAAGACATACATTGTTTCACTCAGAAATCTATTTTTCCTCTAAATGTTCTAAAGAAAGCAGAGGTCTTGCATGCTTGCCAATGACCTGGAAAGCTAAGTGCTTGTCAGAATAGTTATTCTTGGCTCCATCTTTAAAAAACACAGAAACTATACCACGAGAAAGAACGCAACGCTGTCCAGGGTCTCACGGACCAGCTCCAAGGCCCTGGCTTCCTGGACGTGAACGTGCAGTGCTGACTCAACTCCTCAGCCACGACTCTCAGCATCAGGCCCTCCGGCTGCAGTAGGGGCCTCGCCTCACTAGAGAGGCCACCGAGCTGCTCTTTTCCTTCTAGCACTTACGAAAGAGGAGAGCAGCAGAGTCCTATTTCCAAAGCTGATGTTACAACTGAAGGAAGACACAGACTCGGCCAAAATCATGAGGGCCGTAGACGCCTGTGAAGAGTGGAAAGGCATGACTGGACCATTGTTTGACCAGATGGTCGGGGAGCCACTCAGGAAAGGGGGTGTCTGCAGGGGAATCGCCCAGGGTGAGCGGCGAAGTGAGCAGGGGCAGCCGGTCAGAGGAGAGGTTGAATCCTCACGCTGGAGGTTAGTAACTCCGCCGTCTCAGCTGAGTAGCTGCTCTCTCTGAACTCAGTTAGCTCCGCTGCAAAGCCAGCACTGATCACTTCTGTCCAAACCGCCTGCAGGATTCAAGGAGAAAATGGACAGGAAAGGGTTCACAGAGTATTAATATTAGATACCGACAAACAATTATTATAGTAACCAACGTTCCACCACCTGCAGTGAGAATGAAGTAAGTACAGTAGCTACCGTTTTTAAGCATCTACTTTGTGCCATGCTTTTCCACCTAGATGTTCCAAACCTTATAATTATAATCGTCCCCATTTTACACAGGGGGAAACAGAAAACCAGAGAGGGCGAGTGACCCTCCAAAGTTCACCAGCTGTTAAACAGCAGAGCAGGGATTTGAACTCTGATCTGTCTGGCTCCAGGACCCTCTACACCAGTCTGGCTCAATGAAGATGAAAGGGGCAAATGATACGTTAGGGGTGAATATAGAAACAAGAAATATGACAGGGATGGTAGCAAAAAAACCCAAAAGGGTTTCCGAGGGAGACTATTGTAACCTTGCTTTATTTAATTTTAAAAATCCACAGGGCTCAGCTGTGGGCAGGGGTGGTAGGGAAGGAGCTGAGGCCCAGGTGGGCAGGGGCCTCGGGACCTTCGTGTGCAGGGCCGGTGGGAAAGGGTGTCCCCGCGTCCCTTGCCCAGTGGCCGGCAGAGGGTTTCTGAGAAGAGAGGACGGGAGGCAGGGAAAGATGGGGCAGAAGGGGAAGGCCACCGTCTTGGGGCTCTGATTTGTCCCATGTCGTGGTGGTAGCAGGGGATGCACAGACTGTCAGGAGGGGACAGGCTGAATTAGCTCCCCAGAGTCATTTAACCACGCGGTAATGCGTGAGTGGCATTCTGTGGGTTCCAACCTTGTCTCTCTCTCCTCTCATTTCTCCTTCTTCCATCTTGAGTTTCTTTCTCTCCTTTGACCTCTCTAGCCTCCTTATTTCATGGTGCACATCCTCTCTTTCCTCCTGCCTCCTCCCTCTCCACCACACTGACAGACTGTATCAGCGAATCCCTCAACAGTGCCGTATCTAACTTTTTATTCATTGCATGATTTATTTTTAGCCTGAAACAACTGCATCCTAAAAATGGAGTTCCTAATGAGACAGGGGCTGGGCAGAGCTATGTAAGGTATCTGGGGCTCGGCCTGCCAGCCTCCCTAGGCTGGCTCCCGTTCTACGAGCGCGTGTGTGTGGGAGCCTCTGCTCTTTGTCCTGAGCTAGCTGGACCCAAGGAGGTGAAGTGTCACTTCTTGGCCCCAGGAAGGGCAAAGAAGAGAGACAAAAATCAGCCTTTCTGCTCCTCACTCAGCTCAGCAAGACCTCCGAGAATCTTCTGTCCTCTCTCCTGCACGTAGTGTTTTTGGGAACAAGAAACAAGACTTTTCCCAAATGAAGAGAACTCATCTGTTTGTTGTGGGGATCTATTTGCTCTCCTCTTGCAGGGCAGAAGAGGGGCTTAACTTCCCCACCTATGATGGGAAGGACCGAGTCGTAAGCCTTTCTGAGAAGAACTTCAAGCAGGTTTTGAAGAAATACGACGTGCTCTGCCTCTACTACCATGAGCCGGTGTCTTCAGATAAAGTCTCGCAAAAACAGTTCCAGCTGAAAGAAATTGTGCTTGAGGTAAGTGGGCAAAGGGGCATGCTGGCCACGCACGGGCGAGCGTGGTGTTGGGGTGCATCTTCAGACAGGGGGTGGGGGTGGGAATGAGGGCGCAGACGATACATACTGCGGTCTGCTGCATTCCGATCTCCCCGGTAAATCTGAAGATGTTCTTGTTGCAAAGCTGCGATGTGTGAACGATGAGGGGTGGGTCCCCTCTCTAAATGGAGAGGACTGAATGTGTTGTGCAGTGACCGGTCTGATTTAAGGTCTTTCACATCATGCTCTTACGGATTTTTCGAGAGCCCTTGTCCCAGCCTCTGCTTTAGGGAGAGAAAGTTAAAACTATTATTAAAACTCTCAGTGGGAATGAAATTCAAGGATCCCGTATGTGGTTTCATTCAGTGCTACGTCCCACTCTTGCTCCCTCAAGCTGCTCTGTCATTCTGGAGAAACCAGGGTCATTTGACCTTGCCTTTCTTCACGGGTCGGATTTGCTTCTCTCGTGATTTTCCTTCAGTCACCATCACAGATACAGTTGTGTGAGGATCTCAACCGCATATTCATTAATGGGATTTTTTTTTTTTTCCCTCAGAAAGTTCTTGGTGCGTGTTTAGGGCAGATGCTGAAGTCGGTTCTTATTTTATCTGCATTGCATGGCCTGTTTGTAACCTGGCACCGAGGCCCATTTTCTAGTCCTCTGCAAGTGCCTCAGAAACTATTCCTGCAGGTCCTCCTGGACAGCTCAAGATCACTTACACTGCAGGACACCTGGGTGCCAAGAATCCTAGTGGGCACCAAGACTTCTCATCGGTCCCCATGCCCAGCCGAGGCGCAAATCTGTGAAAAAGACTATCCGAGAAGTACAGTCTATTAACCGGCACAATCAGGGAACTCGGGTTAACGAAACAGTTTGATTAATAGTATTGCCATATAAAACCCATGCGGATTTGAATTTTCAAAAACAAATTCACTATAATAAAATGCAGCAAAATCATCCTCAATATATCAAAACTGTCTTTGATGATTTAAAAAGCACTTCAGAATCCTAAAGTGTCTTCTGATCAGCATGCAAATACACACGTACTTTCACGGGATTTTTATGTGGTGGTGTAGTTATTACAGAGAACTCCCGTTGACAAATGCTAAGCATTTAAAAAGTACCGCCACTCTCATTGTATTTTCCCTCAGGTTCCACCCTGAGGACCGAATGTGGACGTTCGGTTCCCTCTGCGGGTTGCAAGAGAAGAGAAAGCAGGGACAGTTATTAGGTCTTTGCCCTACAGAAATGCGAACATCACAGGCTGGCAAAGAACAAGACACAGAGCATAGCTGCTGCCTGGCCCATGAAATCAATGCTTACGTTATCCTTTCATCTCAAACCACCACACTCAATTATTGAGACACATTTTTGTGAACATGTTAATTGAAGGCATAAGGATTCTCCCGTATATGCCTCACACTGTTCAGTTAGCCTATAACTCAGAGTGCCTTTGGGTGGCCAGTGCAGGCAGTGACATTCATTTCTGATTTTCTATCATATTTTTTTGAAAGAAGAAATACATATGTGTATCTGCCCCAAGTATATTCCTCCCCGAGACTAAGTTCTGGCCCCTCAAGCAAAATCATAAGAAGAGACTTTCCTGGGCTCACAATCCCTCCAGACACCTTTGATCCAAGAGTACCCTTTTCCTAAGTGGGTGCCGGCCCGGCTGAGACTGATGGGGGAAGCCCTGCACAGGGGCTAGCCCGATGCCCCTCAGGCTCCTAATGCTGGAGTGGGGTATCATTAGAGGAAAAAGAACACAGATCTTGGAGTCAGAAGATCTGGATTTAAGTTCTGGCTTTGCTTCTACTAGACACATGACACAAGGCAGGTTACTTAATTTCTTATCTATAAATATGGAAAAAATAATAACTGTCATACAGGCTTAAAGGGTGATCAAATAATGATAATGAATATTTATTGAATGCTTACTTGTGCAGGGACTGTTCTAAGCACTTTGTATATGTTAGCTTGTTTAATCTTTATAATAACTCTATAAATTAGGCACAATTACTATCCCCATTTTATAGATGGGGAAACTGAGGCAAGGAGGCTAAGTTGCCCAAGGCCACACAGCTAGTGCAGGTGAAGGCAGTCTTAGTCCCTACACTGCACTACTCCTCGAATCAGTGAGACAGTGCACAGGAAGCTGCTGTTTAATACTCTTTCTAGAATGTTCCTTAGAGTAGCTCAGCCTATGGGCCTGGGCCTGGTGATACCAGCTGTCTCACCAATAGATATGAGGCTTTAAGTTTTCTTCATGGTCAAAACAATTATTTTGTCCTCTTCATCTCCTGGACTCCAAACTTGCGCTAAGAAAAATATTTTGCCAGTTCCAGGGCTCTGGCTGTTGGGTGTGTGGGGGGAAAGAGAAGGCAGCCCTCGGTGCACATCCGCAGGCAGTGTGGCTGGGGCGTGACCGAACAGCTGAGGGGGGTCGGGCGCCCTGCCTCCTAGCAGCTTAGGAAGGTGGCTCCCCGCGTATTTTACTGTAACCCACTATGACCTTGTACACACAGACACATACACACGCAGCTGAAACAAAAGTTCCATGGGACAATACTTTATTATTGTTACTTGGGTTTTTAAACGATTCCTTTCTCTTCTATTTTCTCTTCTGTTCTATTCTATTTCACTTAAAAAGTTGATCCCAACCTATTAAGTGGTTTTCACTCTCCAACGATGAGTCGTCATCCCCAGGTTGCAAAATCTGAGGAATTTTTAGGGATCAGAAGCTTATAACTCTTCAGACAGGAGCTACCCCATTCTGAGAAAACTCCAAACGCACTGTGGTCATCATGTGTATTTTATCTGTATCTCTAAGGGATGTCACTAAAAAGCACCAGAAACAGCCCATTGATGGGGCAAGGAGGTCGCTGTCTGATGAGGAGCCGTGGAATGCTGTGCGGTTAGTCATGCCTCTGCCACCCTCTCTGTGTCGGGCTCTGCAGCAGGTGCTGTGGATACAGAGAAAATGAGACGCACGAGTGGCTCACAGCCTAACACAGAAGAAAACATGCAAACAAAAAGCTATAGTGCAATGGGGTCTGTGTAACAACAGAGCAACTTACAAGTTTCTCCGGGAGTAGAGAGGGAAGAGGAAGAGCCAGAACTGGTTTGTGAAACAAGTAGGAATTTACCAGGCAAAATAGCAAGGGCAGGGGAGGGAATTGTGAAAGCAAAGATTCTGATAGTTCTCAAATATTTTTCCATCCACTAGCTTTTTCCCAAAATTTGGCCAGGAGGGCCTCATTCCTTTAGGATAAGATTGCTATTCCTACTTAGTGAGGTCCCTCTGGGAGAGGTAGTCCTTTCAGATGTTGCCAATCATTTACAGCCCGTATGCCCGGGTCTAAATCCGTTGTAAAAACAGTTTGTCAAGGGGAGGAGGAGAAGAGAGAGAATATAAGATCACTAAAAGCTTAGCAGGAAAGGGACAAGTAAAATGACACCAGGCGGCAACAAACTCAGACTTTGCTTTCCAGTCTGGCCAGTGTCTAGCTCCGAGGGGCCCAAGCAAGCGTCGGTGCTTGGTCCGTAGTTCTGTGCAGATGTTCTATACATGCTTGTTAAGTGAGCGAAGATTGCTCTGGGGTCCCTCATTTCATAGATGTAGCCTCGGCTTAAGCAGCTGATGACCCTGATGCCTGGGTGGGCACTCTTCGTCAACAAAATAGCACATACTCATTCAGAAAGTTCAAAATATGTGCAAAAAGATAAAAAAAGGCAATAAAAATCACACCCCCAAATAAGCGTGGTTAATGTTCTGATAGATTTCTTTCTAGTATTTTTTTCTATACATAAATATACATTTTTCAATTGGGATTATACCATTTATGCAGTTTTGTTTCCTGTTTTTTTCATTTCCATATATTGTATTTCCTTGTCATTAAATAATTTTATATTCTTTGCGAACATAATGTTAATGCCAGCATAGTATTCCACTATATCACGTACATATTTTTTAAATATTTTCCTTGTTTTGGGGTCCCGACACAATTTTCTGGGATTTTAAAATCTTTGTCTATTTAGAGTTTTTTCTTTTTTTTTGTTGTTTTTTGTGTTTTGTTTTTGAGATAGGGTCTTGCTCTGTTGCCCAGGCTGGAGTGCAGTGGCATCATCATAACTTACTGCAGTCTCAAACTCCTGGGCTCAAGCAATCCTCCCACCTCAGCCTCCCAAGTGGCTGAGACTACAGGTATGTGCCACCACAGCTGGCTAAATTTTTCTTATTTTTTGTAGAGATGGAGTCTTGCTGTGTTGCCCAGGCTGGTCTCAAATTCCTGGCTTCAGCGATCCTCCTGCCTTTGTATTCCAAAGTGCGGGGAACAGAGGTGCGAGCCACTGTACATTGCACCTGGCCTCTGCTTAGATTTTCATTGTTGTTTTAATGAACATTTCTTTGACTTCTGGCTACACTGATTTTTTTCCATAAAATTATTTGCCACTTACATATTTTTTTCTTCCATGAATTATTTTTCTATGCCTTTTCTCGTTTTTCTATCAGGGTGTCAGCACGAATTATAAAGGCGGTTGCAATTTTGTGTGCTGTCTCTTGCAGCTTCAGCCAAGGTAGTAAATTTAGTCATGGCGCAACGTCCAACGCCTGCTAGCATCAGAGGACGCAGAGACAAAGAGGAGGGTGCAGCCGTGAATTCAGTTTCTCCTTGCTCCTTTGCTTGCTCCTTCCGCTTCGCCTTGAAATTGCTGTGCAAGCCGTTGCTCCTATCTTGTTCAATAAATTGCCGGAGAAAGTCCTTCAACCTCACCATCTTCTCTGGGGTTAAAACGCCTGAGGGATGGCATGCTCTAACGTGAGCCTCCAAATCAGGTAGACCTGGTTCCTTGTTTGCAGAGGGGAGACCATTGTGTTGTTGCAAGGACTGAATGACCCAGCACTGCAGGAGCACAGCTCCTGTACACAGAAGGTGCTTAACGGATGCCGGCTCCTCTCAGTCCACATTCCCCTTCACAGTCAGGATTTCCAGCACGACACAACCTAACCCCATCCGTTTACACACTAGGAGACCAGGCCTCCCGAGCTCGGGACGGGGACCACAATGCCGTGCTGTTTATTCGCAGCCAGCTAAGCCCTGCACAGGAGTGACCTGCCCGTGGTCACGCTCCGGATGTCCCCGCTGTGTAGCATTCCCTCTGTACTTCAGGGCTTCGCTGCACCTGTGCGGCACGCATTCCGCAACCTGGTCTACACCGCTTGTTAATTCAGGCCCCTCCCCGTTCTCAGTCACGTTGTTTCACTCCCCAGGAGAGGTGCTTCCAGTTTCCTTCTAACTCCTTCTATGAATATTATAACTTACTCATTCTCCCTATGGAGACATGCTGGATTTCTCCTTCTAGATTGGAAGCCTCCTGAGAGCCACTTGAGTGCAAAACAAACTTGATAACAGGGGAAGCAAAAAAGAAAGTCAAAAAACAAACAAACAAAAAAAGCGGAAACAAGTTCACATTGGGCAAAAATCAAGGAACTGCTTGTGACTTAAAACCACAATGGAATGAATGAACCAGTCATGTGACAATGTGGCAGGAGTCCCAGCCAGTGGTGTGTGAGCAGCACGGGGTCCAAACTGCGAGTTCCCAAGCTCCCTGGGAGTGGCATCCCGTTCTGCCCAACACCTAAGCTGGATGGGGGACCATCGGCCCTCCCCTCCCCCTCTCGCCTCCACGCGAGTCTCATTCCCGACTCCAAGGCCGTCATGCTGTCCCGTCCTCCACACCACGCCACTGCTAGGAAACCAGCAGCCCGAACCGAAAAGGAAGGCAGGAAAGGGAAAAAGCCTTTTACTGGTGAACTTCACACTCACAGAAGCGATTTTATAGCCACTTAAACCTTCTCTAGAAGGAAAGGAGAAAGAAAACACACATGGACCTTGGAGCTCCCTTTTAGGGTCTCTGGGCACTTTTCACGTCATATTCACACACTTCACATGGAAAGTCAATGCTGTTAACTGGGCATGTGTGTTTCAGGTGGCAGGTGCGGGTAGGAGACAAGGGGTGCAACTAAATAGCCCAACCTATAAGCAGTATGCATTTATTGGGTTAGGGGAAGCTACGGGGGATTCTCTCAGGCATGTTAGTGAATGTTTCAGGACATGAAAATAAGTACTGGAAATCCCTGAATAGACACTCAATAATCTTTGCATGAATGAATGAAAGAATGAATGAATGGATGATGAATGAGCAATGCTTTCCACATTGTGAGCAGCAGAACTTTGTTCATTTGTTCGGTGTGAACCAGGTCCCTTGGACTGGCAGGTAATCTGATGTCTCAGCACAAAAACAGCCACACCGTCTTGGTAGTTGAACGCCAGGCTGACCTGCTGCTCCTGTTGTTTTTCCCCAGGCCACAGCTAGAGTTCAAGGTCTGAGGCTGCTCTTCAGTGCCCCCCTCGCTGGGGTCCTTATGCTCTTCCTGCTTAAGAAGGTCTCAATTTAGCTCACCACATAGAAGCTCTGAGGACACTCTGCTGCCATCCACACACAACCTGCCCAGGGGCTCCTTCCCAAGCTTTCTTGACTATTAAATGGCAGGATCGCTACCTAAAAAACATTGGAAATGGCCTATCCACTGGTGAGAAGGATGCTGTTATGACCAATTTTCCGGTGCTGGTACACAGGTTACTTTCCGATAATTGTTAGATGGTGATTCTAGCACAGGTTATCCATCAGGCCCTGCAGAAGAGAGAGAGACTGGCTCCATCATCCGTGGCAGAATCAATCATCAGAATCCTGAGCAATGTAGGCCTCTAGCTTCTGCAGCGGTTTCGTGGATCTTCTGATGCCACCACTCTCAGTCTGCTAAGGTCCCTAACAGACTGAGCTCCCTTCTTTGTTCAGTTCTCAGGATCCTAGCTGATCTGTGCACCAGAGAAAAGTAAGCTTTAGCTGGAAGTGACTGCAGCCTTTTAACACTTTGCCATGTTCCCGGCATTGTTGACAGGACTCGTGTGCACCCTAAGAACACAGCCATCCTCACACGTCCAACCCCAGCTAAGGTGGCAGTACTTGGGAGCAGCAGACAGTGGGATTCAGAGCATCTGAACTTCTGTTCTATTTATCCACTATTTGATTCTGGGCGAATCACAGAGATTCACCTCATTCCACTCATTTATACAATCCATATATAAAATTATCCATAAAATCAACCATGTAGTTTCTACCTCAGTGACTTAAGAGAATTAAATGAAAGCAGGTAAGCAAAAATTTCTTATAAAATTATAAGAAGCTGTACAAGAGTCAGGTATTATGTTTGTTATGTCAGTTACCATTAAAGAAATTCTTCTATGTAGAATGACTAATTTAAGTGCTTGAAAAATAGCTGGTGCTTATTGATGTGCTTTCCCTTCTTCACTTATTACTTGAACTTCCATGCATGTTCTTAGCTAACTGCAGTATTTCTTAAGTTTGGCTGCATACTGGAATCACCTAGGGAGTTTGTAAAAATATTGATGCCTGGGCCTCATCTCCCCCAGATACTAGTTTAATTGGGCATTGGATGAGGGGTGATTTCCAGACACTATCATCTTTAAAAGCTCACTGGGAAGTCCTAATGTGCAGCCAAGTTTGAAGACCACTTGAGCCTCAATGATCAAAATGCAGCCCCCAGACTAGAGGCAGTGGCATTATCCACGAGCATGTTAGTAATGAAGACTCCCAGGCTCCATCCCAGAATCAGAATCTACATTTAAATGGGATCCCTGGGAGGTTTATAGGCACATTAAAGTTTGCAAGCAGTGTCCCAGTCTATTAGGTTGGATAGATGACCGGAATCATGTTGCCCCTGTTTGGTCTTTGGTCTGTTGGACCTGTCGCTATACCTCTGATTTAGAGAGCTGTTGGGATGCTAAGTTGGTTCTGAGGGTGCAGGGATTTAGGTCTGTTCTGAGACTCAGCCTGGATTCTCCCGCTGACCCCTCACTCACAGAGTAGGTGATTAATACTTTGGACCTCCTTAGAAGAGAATGATCTTGGTCTAGAGAAGCCTTGCACTATTTGAGAGCTTTCCAATGGAATTGATTGGTTTTCCAAGACTAAATCAGAAGGTGCCCTTCTAAGTATTCTTAGACACTTAGGTCAGGGTCCAGGATTGACTTTTAGAAATAGAAGACATGCATCTATTACTGTTTGGTTGCTGTGGCTTACTACCTCTTTCCTCCAAGAGATGACAAATCTGAGAACCCTGGAGTATATGGCTGTGGGATACTAAGATGTTATGATGTTTAATGGGAATCTATGGGAAAGTTTCTCAGTGCAACTGGAGAGTGTTCTATAATGTGAAACTAAGTCTTGTGAACACTTGAATAGAAATATTCATTTTTTCATTTATTCATGAAATATTGGTCTTATTTTCTGTCTCAGTCTGTTTAGCGTTGTAACAGAATACTGGAGGCTGGGTAACTTATAAAGAAAAGAGGTTTATTTGGCTTATGATTCTGGTGGCTGGAAAGTTCAAGACAGGCAGCTGCATCTGGTGAGGGCCTCATGCTACTTCAACTCATGGTGGAAAGAAGAAAGCAGAAAGCGAAAGTAGAGCAGGCACGTGCAAAGAGATCACATAGTGA
The DNA here is from genome assembly GCA_963575035.1 of Avahi laniger. Lineage (NCBI taxonomy): Eukaryota > Metazoa > Chordata > Mammalia > Primates > Indriidae > Avahi > Avahi laniger. The sequence continues at coordinate 52,771 of CAUYSK010010682.1, forward strand.
GAGGAAGCAAGAGAGAGACCCCAAGGAAGCCAGATCTTTTTTTTTTTTTTTTTTTAACAACCTGCTCTCTTGGAAGGTAGTAAATCCATTCCCATGAGAACTCAGTCACCCCACCCAGGAAGGCATTAATCTGTTCCTGGTGGATCTGCCCCCATGACTCAAACACCTCCCACTAGACCCCATCTCCCAACACTGACACATTGGGAATAGATTTCAACATGAGTTTAGGCGGGGACAAACCACACCCAAACCATGTCACCTACAAAGATACAGATGGCATGGCCCCTGATGTCTAAAGAGACGGTCCTCTTTTGTTGATGGTAAGAACTCGCTTCCTTTGGGTCTATGTCTAAATGTCACCTTATCAAGGAAGCTAGCACCCTGACCACCCATGTAAACCATACTCTTCCAGCGCTCCTTGTACCTCCTATACCCTGCTTTGTTTTTCTCTATAGTACTTGGCGACATGTTGTATATTTTTGATACCCTCTATAGAATGTAAAACCCACAAAGGCAAGGATTTTGTTCTACTCCTTTCTGTAGATCACTGCCTGACTCAGTGGGTATTCAACAGTATTTGTTGAACAAATGTTGAATGAACAGAAAGGGAAGGAGGAGAAGAGAGATACCATGTTTTACGAACTTACCATAAACCACGCCCCATACGGGTGCTTTACATAAGTTATTTTATTTAATTCTTACAATGTATTCTTACATTAAAGGCAGAGAAATGGGCTAGAGAGTTAAGTAAAAATTTCTCAAAGTCACTAAGCTATAAAATAGCAGAGCATGAAGCAGGGTTTGAACCCACACCTATTTGGTTCCAAATGACATGTTCCTTTCACTATGCCAAGGAGCAGCTGAAAGGGATTACCTCATGTTTGTAGGCAGTGCCAACTTAGGAAGGGACAAGTGTCTTTAGTTTGTACTCCGGATTTTCACCCACACTTGAGCAACATTAAATTGTACAACTCCACTACGTGTTGAACCTAAATGACTAGTGTGAGCAAATGGACTAATGCTTAACACCTACTTGGAATTTAATAAATGTTTGCTACATGGATGGATGGATGCATGAATGGAGGGAGGGAGAGAGAAAAAAAAGGCAAGGGATTATAAATGCATTGCCTATACTGAGAATGCATTTATCCTTGATCTCCATTTTTAAATTAAGTTAAATTTTTAAAAAGTGTTGAGTAGAATAGTAAAGAAATTCAATCTGTCGGCTCCAGGGGCCTGTTTGTTACCCTTGCTTAGTCCCACCAAAATATGGGTAAAACTGATTTTACTTTTTTAGCCATGGGACTCTCAGCCCAAAATATATACACATGTGGGCAGAAACCTCTGGACTTTATAAGGCTGGCCATGCATTCTAACTCCATTTAACACTGGAAAATGTCCCAGTAATTGCATTTCCAAACCCCAAGAAAGGAAGGCAAAATGGAAGTAGCTGGAGTCAAGTAAATCTACAGATGGAGTGATGTGGGAATACTAGGCAGAGAATAGCAACACACAGGATTCAGGGTTTTTTTCCAACTGTTTACTGCCCAAAGATGGCACTTTCCAAACTCACACCTGCTCTGCTGCACTCCGAAAAATCAGATGAGACCAGGCTTATTTTGGTTTGGCAATGAGAACGAATAGTAATATAGAGCCCCTGCTCTCTCAGGAGTTGCTAACTTTTAAATTGTAGTTCTCTGTAAGGCCCAAGTGCTGCTGAACTCTTTGATGAGGGCTTGCTGGGTCCTTCTCCATAACACAACTGATGCTTGGAGTGAGATGGTGAAAGAACTGGAAGTGCTATTTTTAAGAGCATGAATTGAGCTGATTATTGTTAAATTCTTCCTTCTCCTACAGAATTAATAAGGAAATAGACGTTTTGCAAAATGGAAAAATACTCTATTGATTAAGAAATGAAATCTTCCGGCCGGCGCGGTGGCTCATGCCTGTAACCCTGGCACTCTGGGAGGCCGAGGCGGACGGATTGTTTGAGCTCAGGAGTTCGAAACCAGCCTAAGCAAGAGCGAGACCCCGTCTCTACTAAAAATAGAAAGAAATTAATTGGACAACTAAAAAGATGTAGAAAAAACTAGCCAGGCAGGGTGGCGCATGCCTGTAGTCCCAGCTACTCGGGAGGCTGAGGCAGGAGGATCGCTTGAGCCCAGGAGTCTGAGGTTGCTGTGAGCTAGGATGACACCACGGCACTCTAGCCTGGGCAACACAGTGAGACTCTGTCTCAAAAAAAAAAAAAAAAAGAAAAAGAAAGAAGTGAAATCTTCTTCTCTCTCTACTCTCACCCTAAAAAGGCCTCAGTAATACTCAAGCCCACACAGGATACCTGATCACCATATTCCTGAGATAGCCCTCCTCCCAGTTATAAATTGTTCAAAGGGGACACGAGCTACGATGAAAGTCACCATTATGGAAACATTATAAGGGCTATTATAATATTAAGCAGTAAAAAAAAAAAAAAAAAGATAAGAAATAAAACCGGTTTCAGAATCACAAGATTTCTCTTTAAAATCAGCAGCCTTACTGTCTTGCAGTTTGAGCTTCACAGGCTGGTGCGGAGTATTTTTGTGTTATTATCAGCTTAGCCTTAGCACGTATCTGAAATGACTTCTTCAACACAGAAAGCCAGCGCCCTGAAGCACTGCGCCTATTCAAAGAAGCCTCGCGGGGGTGGGGAAACTGTGCCCTTCTGATTTCAAGATTGTTCTTTCTTAAGCACCAAAGGAGGCAAGAAAAGTTTCATCTTTCTCTGCTTTCTCTCCTTTTAATAAAAGGATTTGTTCTGTAAAATTCGGATTCAGTCGAAAGGCCACACTGAAGGACCTAGAGGGCCACGGTTTCTCCAGCCCTGCAAGGCTTCTCTGTTTGATAAACGGGATGTGATAGGCTGTAAGTATCCTGATAAGCTGTTTCTCTTTGGATAGCCACACGGGAAAATGGCCAGCGAGGCATCTTGCAATGTGATGGGCTCGGCGGGCCAGAGCGGCTTCAGCGTGCCCGGAGTGCCTGGTTCCAGGAGGGCCCGCCTGCTGCCCAGGTGCCCGAGCCAGGCAGGCCTCTCCTCGCCATCTGCCGTATTCTGGGCCGGCCAGGCGAGCCACAGGTGCTCTCTCACCTGCTCACCTGCCTCTATCTTACACGACATGCACAGCCACTGTGGCTCAGCATACCTGACCGTGAGCCTGACCACACATACTCGATTTACATGTGATGGAAATGAGTGTGTCCCCCGAAAATGTGGGGAGAAGTGTACATAGCACATAAATGGCAACTGGCAGTAGTGTCTGGCAGGGTAGGATGCACAGGTTTGGAGTTAGACCCGCCTGGGTTTGAATCCTTGCACTAGCTGTGTGACCGCAGGCAGGCCTCTTAAGTCCTGAAGGCAGTGATTTGAGGGGTGCCTCCTTTGTAAACTATAAAGCACAGCACTTTTCTCGTGGGGTTCTTATAAAGATAAAAGAGGTGACGTGTAAAGTGACCAGCACAGGTGTGGCGCTCAGTAAAAGGGCTGCTCTTGGAATCACTGTGTGTGTGAAAGCCTGTGAAACCTGCCGCTCTCCAGCAAAGTTAGCCATGATGCTTGTTGTCTTTGTTAGATGCTACCAAAATAAATACCGGTCAGATATTTCACAGAGTTCAGCCAAGCAGTAATGGGTTCCTCTTCTGTTTTTTAATGTGCCCTGTGGAAGAGACAGGTCGAAGATCTTTATGTCCAGCCATTAGTTTACATTTAGGAGGTCTCTCCATGAGCTGAAGCACTCCCAACCCTCTTTTTAAAATGAAGAATATCAACCTTCACTGAAGGTTAGTTTAAAAGGGGGTGATCTCTCTCTGGCTCCAGAAAAGCACTGACACTGTGTGGGACTTTTTCCCAGGGAGAGCTGGCAGGAGGGACTACCAGGGGAGGGTTTGGGCTGCCAGACTGTGTCTTCACAGGCCCTGGGGCACAGAATTCTGCTGAGAAAAACTGGAAGAGGGCATGGCTCAGCCCCATGTCAGACAGATCTAGTTTTTAAAAATCCCATTGAAGCAACATTTTTTAGTATAAAACAAAATAAAACAGACAAAAAACCTGGCCTTCAGGGACAGCCTCCCTCATACTGTCGGTTTGGACGTTATAAAATACTACACAATAAAAGATTGTGGTTGTGTGTTAGAAACTGTGGTAGAGCAGAGGTTCTCAGTGTGTGGGCCCAAGACCAGCTCCCACCTGGGTGGGCCCTGGTCAGAAATGCAGATTCTTGGGTCCCACCCCAGACCTGCTGAATCAGACACTCGGGGACGGACCCCGCAATCTGCTTTCAGGAAATGCCAATGGGCACCCAGGTTCAAGAACCACTGCCTTAGTGCAGTGGGGTCTGTGTGTATTAATGCATAGGCAACGTTCACTAACATTTGTTTACATGTTACCTCTGCAAGATTAGATCTCATTTTTTAGATGAGAAAATTGAGATCAGATAAGTTGTGACCTGCTCAGAGTCTCACAGCTGAGAAGCAGTCAAGCCAGGATTGGGGCCCAGGGCTCTCAGAGGCCGGGGATGCAGGAATAGAATGTAATGAATGGGAGTTGGGCTCTGGAGCCGGAGTGTCAGGGTGGGAATCCCGGCGGGGTCACTTAAGCTCTGCACGGCCCTGGCAAGTTGGTCGACCACTCCATGCCTCCATTTCCTCATCTGCAAGCCTCTGCCTCACGAGGGTTCTGTAAAGATTCAATAAGATAATTCTTGTAAGGTAGTTAGAGCAGCGACTCGTATGTAGTAAACACCCAGGAAATGCTATTTTTATTGTTGTTGTTGTTATACTGCCTCTCGGATTGTGGAAAAAATACACGGCATCTGCCGTTGGGTCTCTTCCTAGGCACTGATCAAGGTGACAGTCCCAAAGTGCCAATAAAAACAATCAACAGCCTCCTCTGCCCACAAGCCTCTTTCAGGGGCCACCCATTCCAGATCCAAGAGGCCCCAATATTCTCTTGAATCCCGTAAAATAGCTGTCCCATCCCTCCGCCAGCCTCCTCCGCGGTGAGTCACGTGCCCACCGCCCTGCTATACATAGCCCAGGCCTAATTCGAGGGCAGCAGAAAGTGAGGGGAGATTACCGGAGATAAACGTCAGCTCTCTGGTTTCAGGGAGGACACACAGTTGTTGAATTGCTTGACATGGCGCCAGATGGTATCAGGGAGAGTGGGTAAAAACAGCCGTTTGGCTCTTGGCTTCCATGGAAAGAGCAGGGCTGCAGCCAGGGTATTTTTAATGACCGGCCTGAGGGACATTCACTCTGAGCAGAGATCTGTGACATTCCCCACAGGCTCCTCAGTTCCAATTTTTTTTCTTCGGATTCCTGACCTTGCAGAAAGCAATCCCCACCCATCCCCCTTCAATAAGGAGGCACCTCCTTTTTCTCTACTGCCGTACTGCCCCCCACCCTCCCCTCCCTCCCTCTGACCGCGAGGTAAGTGAGTCTTTCTCCTCCACAAGACAGTTCCTGGGAAGTGGTACGAAGGTGGCTTTCTTCTTGCCTTTCCCTGCCTGGACGAGGGCTGACGGGGAGGGCCCCACGAGGAGCGTTGGGGGCGCTGTCCTGCGAAGCCCTCGCTGCTGCGCTAGTTTGCCCTTCCTGTCACAGGCAAACTTCTCCAACAAGTGGTCCACACCTGCTCTAACTTGTCCTTGCCACCCACTCGGCCGTTTAACTCCCAGTGCTTTGGCTTCTGTCCTGGCTCTTCTCTAAAAGGTCACCCATGACATACCAGCCCTGAAATGAGAGACCCTGTGGGGGTCCCAGCCCTCCTTGACTCCCTGCACCTTTGATATGACCACCTGCTCCTCCATGACTCTGGAGTCACAACACCAGGGTCCTTGCTGTCCTCCCACTTCTCCGACAGCCCTCTCGGCCTCCGGGACAGGCTTTTCTTGCTCTTGCCTCTGAGACAGCCAGCCCTGGACCCTGCGGCTTTCATGCAGGCTTTTGTGTCCCCCGCCCTCGTGCCTTCACAGCTCCCCTCGGGACCTTTCCCCCAGCCCTCGTTGTCTCCTCATGCTCTTGGCTGGATTTCCATGACGGTGGACTCACTGCGTCTGACTCCACTCTGAGAAGCTTGCCCCTGGCCCCGGCACGCCCTCCTGATGTCACTGTGTGTCCTTCGCTCCGTGTCCTGGCTGGAGACCCTGGAATCATCTTGCCCTCTTCCCTCTTCTTTGGTCTCCCTCCCTTCTCTCTCCAAAGCCAAGGCAGAGTTACCGGGTCTGACTGATTCTCAACTGGTAGCATCCCCTGCACAAGTCACTTCTCTCCTGGCCACTGCCATGGTCTGAGACCAGCGCCATCTCTCACTCGGACTGTGGCATCAGCCTCCCAACTGGCCACCTTTCTTTTCCACTCTTCTTTCTGTCTGTCTGGTCTACGCCCTCAGCTACACCCTCCCCAAACTCAAAGTAATCACGTTGCTCTTCTACTCAAACAACTCCCAAATCAGAACTTCCAGTCCCGGTATCCAAAGTCCTTCACACTCTTAACACAGGACTCCTTTCGGCTCCCCAAGTCAGTCCACTGCTCAAGTAGGCCAGCTGTTCCCTGCACACCCCTGCACACCCCTGCCCACCTCCGCTCAGGCCTTTCTTCCTGGGGTGCCCTTGCTGCCCTTTCCGCCCATCCACACACTGCTCTCCCAGGGTCTAGCTGGGCCCCCTCTTCCAAGCAGCCTCCCCCTCCGCTCATTCATTTATGTAAGAAACTACTCTGTTTTGAGACCCACCCTGCCCAGGTGTTGTAGCAGGTGCTGGAGATAATGCAGGGAGAAAAACAGACATGGACATGTTGCTTGCAGGCTGCAACATGGCTGTTGATAGACAAATAATCACGTACGTTAACGTGCACTTACAAACTGAGAAAGGGTTGCAGAGGGCAAGCAGAGGGCACTACGGTCAAGGGTAAAAAGGGTAAAAACTGAGATTGGGAGTTAGGGAATGTCTTTGGAGGAGCTGACATTTAAGTGTAGACTTCAGGAATAGAAGAAGTTGCCAGAGAATGGGGGGAGGGTCTCCTAGATAGCGGGAAGGGCATCTGTGGAGGCACAGCGTGTGGGGTGAATTAGGACGAGGCGTCCCCGCAGGTGGCTGAAGCCGTGCCCGCCCGGGGTGCGGGAGCATCGCTGAATGAGGGGATCCTGTGCAAAGACCTGGGCTGGGAAGGAGCTTGCTGTTTTGAGGTGCTGAAGAAGACGGTATTAAGTAAGAGACAGCGTGACCCCAAATGAGGCCAGAAAGGCAAGTGGTCCAAACCATGTTGTTGGCCATGTTTCGGATTTGAGATTCATCCCGAGTGTGTGGGAGTTAAATCTGCTGTATTTACCACAGCCTGCTAGGCTCTGCATGATTTGACCCCCAGCCCACGAGCTCACTCACTCTGAGTCTCCTAAGCCCTTATTTTCTGTCTTAGTCCTTTAGCACCTAGAGCTATTTTTTTTTTTTTTTTACTATTTAATAGTTTCCACCTTCATTAAATCACAAGGTTCTTTTTTTGTTTTTGAAACAGAGTTTCACTCTGTTGCCCGGGCTAGAGTGCCTTGGCATCAGCCTAGCTCACAGCAACCTCAAACTCCTGGGCTCAGGCGATCCTTCTGCCTCGGCCTCCCGAGTAGCTGGGATGACAGGCATGCGCCACCATGCCCGGCTAATTTTTTCTATATATTTTTAGTTGTCCAGCTAATTTCTTTCTATTTTTAGTATTTCTTTCTATTTTTTAGAGATGGAGTCTCGCTCTTGCTCAGGCTGGTTTCAAACTCCTGCGCTCAAACAATCTGCCTGCCTCAGCCTCCCAGAGAGCTAGGATTACAGGCGTGAGCCACCGCGCCCAGCCCAATCACAAGGTTCTTGAAGCTGACGTGCATCTTACACACATTTGCTTTGCACAGTACCTTAACATAGCAGGTCCTCGATTAATGGTTGTTGCTCTCTTTCCGTTGCAATACTTCAGGCACAAGATCCAGAACCCTATCCACCTGTCATAATATTGAGAAGAAAATCTAACGTTTATGAAGCACGTGCTGCTTGCCAAGAACTGTGCCGAGCATTTTATATGCATTATTTCAGTTAATCATCAAAACAGTCCTATGAAATAGATATTGTTGTTATTGTCCACATTTGACATTGGAGTCACAGCACAGGCTTGTGACCAAGTCAGGAATCCAGGTCTCTGATTCTAAGTCCTGTGCTTTTAACTACTGGGATATACTATTCCTTGGGTCATTTATTCATTTGAAGATGAAATCTACTTGGACCCTGTCTTTACAGAAGTAACAGTGATGCAATAAATACCTACAGAATATAATATTAAAAAAGAGAAAGTATGATTATACTATAAATACCCACTTCTTTCCTATTGAATTATGCATATTATTTACATAGACCTTTTTAAAAAGTTCTTCTTGTACCCGAAAGAATTAGCAACGGTTAAAGAAAATCCTAATGTTTCTAGAAAGAATAAACACTGACCAATGCCCAGGGGCTGCACATAACCAACCGATAAGAGACAACCCCATTCTCTGCGATGGACTGACGGCAGGCAAGACTGTCTGAGAAGTAACCAACTAAACAAGCAAACAAAACCAGCAGAGGAATGGTTATAAGTCAATCAGAGAAAATTGCAATCACATCTAAAAAGAGAATACCAATTTTCTGGGAATTTATGAGACATACCGAGGATACCTTTTCTACTCCTGTATATAACTCTTAGTCACTGTTTTTGGTGACAATTGTCTCTTGCCTCTTTGGCTCACAAGCCCCTTGAACTTGTGAAATATTCAGACCAATCCATCCATTCATCCACAAGCATGCTGAGTGTCTCCAAGCAACTGTGTGAGATACAGAAGGAGCACAAAACAGGGTCCTTGCTAGGAAGGAAAGAGTCACGATACCAAAGAGACTTAACACCACTCTAACAATTATAGACTAAGTGCCAGAGTACTGTGCTCCTGTGCTGGGCTGCTGGAGTTCCGGAAAGGAGAATGGGGTGAAAAGGGAGCCTGGAGCTGGGCTCTGCAGACTAGGGTGACCAGGGCTGGCAGCGACCTGAGAGCACAGTGAGACTGCGCTGCAGGAGAGAAGAGAGGGGAACATGTGAGCTGGAGATTTGAGGCTGGAGCAAAGGCAGAGGCAGGGCCAAGCCAAATGTGAGAGGCACTGTCCTGCCTGCCCCTTGGCCCAGCGGGGGCTCTTGGTCCTGAGAGGGCCAGGCCACGGCAGGAGTCAGCCCGGATTGCCCCAGGCTTTCACCACACTCCTTCTCCCCCGCCCAGCCTCACTGCTCTCTCGGGTTGCTGCCAGCCCCAGCCACCCTCCGCTTAGGCCTGTGAAGGGTGCTTGCTGAGGCTGACAGCCGTGATGACAGAGCTCAAGTGGGCAGGCTTTGGGCCTAATCGGGGCGGGAGGCGAGAGTGACGGGAGTGCTGCTGGGATTTTAAGGGTGCCGGGGAGGAGGCGGGCAGGCCCCAGCTAGCATGGGATCCTGGCCCATCTGTGATTGCCAGCTCTGTCTATCCATCTATCGCACGGGACGGTGATTGGCTGTGCTTAGTTAACCAGGAAGTCAGGAAAACAGAATTGAGTTCATTTGAGATAGCACTTCCCACTCATCTATCTCCAAAAGTCACGTATAAGTATCAGTAAGATAACTAGAAGGCCATGCTTTCCATGCCTAGGAGAGGCACATATTTGCGTCTACCTAAAAACAAAATATGGTAATATATGCCTAGGAGAGGTCAGAGTTAAATTCCCTGTTTCATGCTCAGAGTTAATTTCTTTCTTGTTTGTTATTCTTACTGTTATTAATACTTCCTTCCTATGCCAAGCGTGGGCCCTTGGGTCACAGGTAGAACTCTGGTATATATCAGTTTGGATGAACTGACAACCATTTATAGCAGTGTTTTCCAGGGTGTGGTTTGAGATCTGCTGTGTCAGAATCATGGGGTGTGGTGGTGTGGTTTATAAAAATGTGGATTCTTGAGCTCCATCCAGCTCTATTCTCTATTCTTTGGTGCTGAGGCCCACGAAGCCCCATTTCAGCCCCCAGGTGATTTTTATGCACACTAAGAACCACTGTCAGAGGCTCAAATTCTAGGAGAAAGACAACTTACTATGTCACAGAGCCGTTAGGTCTCATCAGTATTGACTTTCAATGATAGACAAGGAAACATTTAAGTTAACGTTTTGACAGCATTGAATGGTACAAAGTGGCTTATACTGAAAACCAGAAAACTCATTCAACAATGACCTTGTCGAATAATTTGAATGCAATAGGCTAAAGACAAATGACCTTGCAGAAAGACCGGTCTATTTAGGCGTTGTAGGAAAGCTCAAGATGAGTCGTACACAAACACTGATGCTGCCTTTCATCCTAAGTCTTCCCTAGTCCCAGCCAAAATCCAAGAAGAAAACTACGTGAGGGGGTTGGGCCAAGGGGGGAGGGACAGTGGTGCCATTCGTTACCTTCTCCCCACCTGCGCCTCCCCCCCGACCAAGGCCACTCCTCAGAGCAGCTCCCTGTGCTTCTGCCCAGTCTCTGGCCTCTCAGGGGAAGGGAGCGATAGGAGCCAGAGAGAAAGAGGGAGAATGGGGAGCAGGTGAGAAGGTCAGGGAGGGGAGAATGAATAGGCAAGGAAATACCTCAGGGAGTTATAACAGGAGAGAAAATCCACAGGAGAAGCCACAGGTGCTGGAAAAAATGAAAAAAAAACATAGGAATGAAGACAATATCAAAGATGCAACTATAGAACAGAAAGTAGAAAGATGTATAGTATGAGCTGTGGAGCCAGATAGACCCAGGGTCAATCCACCTAGAAGACAAGAAACCATAAAGGTATCTGCAGCAAACAACAGAACTGCAAAACATGTGAAGAAAACTGAAAGAACTGGAAGGAAAAATAAACAATCCCTGAGATTGAGAAACAAAGAAAAAGCACTTAGCACTGTTATTCAAAATAGTGCCAGAAGTTCTTGCCAGTGCAATAAGAAAAGGTAAAGAAATAAAAAAGCATAGAGATTGGAAAGGAAGAAATTATTTGCAAATAACAAGATTGTCTACATAGAAAATCCCAAGCAATCTATGAAAAACAAAACAAAAACTTCTTAGAGCTAATAAGTGAGTACAACAGGGTTGTAAGATATAAAATAAACATAAACAAATCAAGTGTATAATATATTTGTATACTAGCAATAAACACATGGATACTAAAATTAAAAATATTACCATTTATGCTCACTGAAGTAATTTAAATACTTAGGTACAAATCTAACAAAACTTGTGTAAGACTTATATGCTGAAAACTATGCAATACTGAGGAAAGAAACCAAAGAAGACTAAATAAATGGAGACACATAACACATTCATGAATTAGAAGAGTCAACATAGTAAATATGTCATTCTCCCCAAGTTAATTCAAGTCCTACCAAAATCCTAGCAAGATTTTTTTTTTGCTGTAGACAATATTATTCTAAAGTTTATATGGAAATGCTAAAGTATTTAGTACGCTATAGCAATTTTGAAAAAGAAGAATAAAGTGGGAAGAGGCAGCCTACCTGTTTTCAAGATTTAATATATAGCTAATGTAATGAAGACTATGTGGTATCAGCAGAGGGACAGACACATGGATCAATGAAACAGAATAGAGGAACTATAACTAGACCCACGGATTTTTGACAAGGGTGTGGAAGCAATTCAATGGATGAAAGACAGCCTTTTCAACAAATGGTGCTGGAACAGTTGGACATCTATTGGCCAAAGCAACAACAACAAAAGCCCCTCAACCTGTCTCACACTTTATACAAAATTTAACTCAAAATGTATCATGAACTTAAATGTCAAATGTAAAAATTATAAAACTATTTATTTATTTATTTAGATTTAGATCACTTGGTCTCTCAGGCTGAAGTGCAGTGATCACAGCTCCCTGCAACCTTGAACTCCTACGCTGAATCAATCCTCATTTATTAGCCACCCAAGTAGCTAGGGCTACAGGCATGTGCCACCACGCCCAGCTCATTTTTTTATTATTATGCTTTATAGAGACAGGGTCTTGCTATATTGCCCAGGCTGGTCTCAAACTCCTGGACTCAAGCAACCTTCCTGCTTCAGCCTCCCAAAATGCTGGGATTACAGCCATGAGCCACCATCCCTGGATGTAAACTATAAAACTTTTATGAAAAGAAAGAAGGAAAGGAAGGGAAGGAAAGGAAGGAAGGAAGGAAGGAAGGAAGGAAAGGAAGGAAGGAAAGAAAGAAAGAAGGAAAGAAAGAAAGGAAGAAAGAAAGAAAAATAGAAGAAGAAAATCGCAAAAGGTTACATACTATATGATTATATTTATATAATATCCTTGAAATGACAAAATTGTATTAATAGAAATGGAGAACAGACTAATTAGTGGTTGCTCAGAGTTAAAGAGGGGAAGAGGGCAGGAACCAGAGGGTGTGACTATTCAGGACAACAGAGGGATGCTTGTGGTGATGGAAATGCTCTGCACCTTAACTGTATCAACATCAGTATCCACTTTGTGATATTGTATCTCAGTTTCGCAAGATGCTGCTATTGGGGGAAACTGTATAAAATGTACAAGGGATGTCTCTGTAGTATTCTTATAACTGCATGTTAATCTACAACTATCTTTTTAAAAAAGTTTAATGAAAAAAAAGTAGCATTCGTTGTTCATGATTTTTCTAGTAGCTTCTCCATTTCACTTCTGTTCCACATCCCAGTTCAGCCAGATGGCAAGAATTAGATCTCGGTCAATTGAGGGTCTCCCTACTTGCTCATGTCTAAGTTTCAGGAAACTTATGATGCCAATATTGTGCTTGATGTCATCATCTATGCTGGTTTCTACCCCTGAGCAGTTTTCAGCCATCTGTCCCTCTAAGACACTGCTGCATCCTCCTTGCTCTCCCCACCCCAATACTCTACTCATTCTTGCTCTAAATGTGCTGCAAAAAACCTTGAGAGGCCATCTCAGGTCTGTTCAGCAGATATGTCCCATGGGCATCTCTACTCCACGAGCCCAAGGACGGGGAGACTCGAGGGCTGTGCTTGGATATTGGGGCCAGAGGCTTCCTTTATGCTCAGGTCCTCTTGTGTCCTCACTCCACCTCACGTCCATTTGCAGCTGGGGGAGGGATCGGGGACCCTTGTTAGGCATCCACACTTCCCTTCTGATTCTCCTCTCTCCTGATCCAAATTTTATCCACTCCGAGGACAGAAAATGGTATGCAATAGTGGATTTATTCTTCCAAATCTTATATCTTTGGTCTGTTCCTCAGATTTTCTCTTCTTGGTTCTCAGCATTCTCCTGAATTTTCCCTCTTCTGAGGGGACAAGCACAGAATCCCCTCACTACTGCTTGAGTGAGTCACAGAGTAACAGGAAGTATGGAGGAAAACTCTCCTGTCAGTACAGCAGTGCACCAAGCTGTGGTATTTCCTACCATCTTTTGTCCTTAGCCTACTACTCATCCTTCTGTTTGTCCCTTCAGCTTGTGGCCCAGATCCTGGAACATAAAGACATAGGCTTCGTGATGGTGGATTCCAAGAAAGAAGCCAGGCTTGCCAAGAAACTGGGTAAGTGTGATTTTTGAGATACTATACATAAGCAAGAAACAGTGTAGCTTGCAAAAAAAAAAAAAAAAAAGTTGCACTTACTCTTGTAACATAACTGGGCTATTTTAAAATAAATATAAAATGGTCTGGCATATGTTAGTTTGGGTTCAGGAAGAGTTTCACAAAAGTAAAGATGGGCCTGTGGTTTAAGATTAAGTGGTTTCACATTAATCATGTAATATATCTTTGTAACAGTACAATGAAGAAGGTTTCTTCCTGGAGAAACTGACACTAGAGATTCAAGCCTTTTTATTTTCAGCTCCTAAAACAGGCCCAAAGGCCAGCTTCTCTTATCTCACCACTGCGGTGATCTCTCTGAGACAGTTAAAATCTCTTCTTCCACCATTTATTATTTCCTTGCCTCTTGGCTGAAGCAGCCAACAAAAGATAGCATTAATAGTGGTGACTCAAGGGTCCCAGTCATTTCTAAATTTAAGACTAAACCCCAGCTGGGCGCTATCACCAAGGATGAGAGGGAGAATTTAGGTGAGGTAACGGTTAAGTGACCACGCAGTGGAAGTCGTAATCTCTCTTGTCAGTATATCACGTTTAAGGGCAAGTGCACTTTAAGAGTCTTACCTCCGTAATCCCAAGGAGAGAGACTATAGGTAACTCTGGTTTTCAAACACCACACACATGTGCTGCCATTTGGCTTTTTCTGCATGACCGGTGAAGAATGGCTGTTAAAAAAAGTAGCAAGAGGTGATAAAACAGGACCTTTGAAGAAAGGTTAATTAGATTTGGAGCAGTAAGCACAGAATAAAAAAGATTAGTGGTGGTTCAATAAATACCTTCAGGTACATAAAAGTTCACCATCCTAGAAAATTACAAATAACCGTTTTCTATTTTATTTTCAAGAAGATCAGATTTTTTTTAAAGATTTAAATTATAGGAGACTGTTTATGTTAGATACAAAGAAGAACTCATGACTATAAAATGGTAATGAATTATTAGGAATGTCTGGGATATCTCTTTCCCTGGAGACATATTAAGAAATATTTTTCCCCCTGAGCATGGGAGCAAAATATGTTCAACTCTTCCCCTGGAGTCCAAAACAATTTAATGAGTCCTGCCTCCTCCCTCAGCAATCTACTGCCTCCTGGTCTTCTCCCTTCCCATCGTTTTAATGAGAAGTTCAATTTGGGAGAATTTGCAATAAATGTAGTTAGAGGAAAATGCTGGTGTCCCAGCGATCTAAAACTTTAGGGAAGACCAGCTGGGCAAGTATTCATAAAGACGGAGCAGCGAAGGACATGGCAGGGCTTGGTCCATCTAAACAAACTTTTGCCCAATGTCAGCTTGGAGGAATCGGGGCAGGGTCCGTCTGGCTATTTGATTGCAGGGTTTTACAGGACACTGGTTGTATTTTGTGAACCTGCTCCTTCAGCTTCATCACCTCTTCCATTTACCTTAGTTCGGCCTCTATTAGCTTGTGCCTGAACCAGTGCGATAACTTTCTAACTGGTTTCGCTCAAGACAAAATCCAACAGGAGAGTGACTGATGTTCCCTATGGTACGTTTTAAAATCAGCCATGCTGGGCTCCAGGACTACCTGGCCTGTCGCTCGTTTTGATTTACAAATGGCACTCCCCGTGTGCCAGGGGCTCCTCAGACATGACTTGGGACACAGTGGGCAGCATCCAGCCTTCCTGCCCCTAGAGGTTTTGCAGAACAGTTCAGAAAACATTGTTCGGCTAATAGAGAGTTTGAAAACAATTAATCTAAGGAATCAAGGAAGCCATGCAGTTGGACTAAATGTCAGCCTCAGCTATTTAGCATTCCCTGGGGCGGGGGGAATTCGGTTTTCCAGCAAGCATTTGTGAAAGAACACAACAGTACACCAAGGGCGCTGGAAAGCAGGAAAGGAGAAGATGCAGAACATGTCCTTGCCGCTTCTGCCAGCTAACTGGGCTGGGAAGACGTGTGAGATCCAGCTAGAACAGGAAAACAAGCTGCTGGTTCTGTCGCATACACTTACAAGGTGCCCGCGTCACCAGGTTTTGTGAGAGGCACTGGGGTACAAAGAAGACAATGATCCTGCCCTCGGAGAACTCACTGTGATAGTGAGGACCCGTAAATGGGGCTGAGGAACCATCACGCATGAGCCCAGTGAGATTGGAGTGAGTGTCTTAGGAATAATGAGCCCTAAGCTGAGGCCTGAAGGAGCTGACCAAGACGGAGGTGACAGGTTTGGGGACCAGGGGAACATAAGTGTAGAGAATCATGCTCTGTGTCTTTTCCTTTACACACCCTGTGATAACAGCATGTTATGACACGGCAAAGGGAGTTGCATAAGGGACTAGGGAGCACCACGGGAGTGCGTGTCACCCAAGGGAGAGTGAAAGGGACGGGGCTGGCGCTAGGTTGTGGAAGGATTCGAATGCCGGGCTAAGGAGTCAGGTGGTCAGTGGCCATTAGAATTTTTGATAAGGAGAATGACGTGGGTCAGCAGTATTTTTGGAAAACTAAACTAGTGGTGAGGTGGAGAATAGATTTTTCTTTTAAATTAAAACCCAGTTGGAATTGTTAGTTCTTGACTCATTCAAATTAAATGTCCACTTTGGGAGCCCTTCAGAAGTGCTGTTTTGGGGGGACTGGTGCTTGGGTTAGTGCTAGTTCCCCTGACTGGGACCCCACGGTCACCCGGGGACCCTGACTCAGACCTGAGCCGATGCAATGGCTCTGCCTACATCAGGATGACCTTGTCCTTGGGCCTCTTTGTTTCTCCCAGGTTTTAATGAAGAAGGAAGCCTGTACATTCTTAAGGGTGATCGCACAATTGAGTTTGATGGCGAGTTTGCAGCTGACGTTTTAGTGGAGTTTCTTTTGGATGTAAGTATTTACGCACAGTGACCCTGCATGGAGCTGTCTGGGCTCAAATAGAGAGGGAGGTAAAACCCCAAAGTGAGAACAGGGAAGCTGGAGAACCTTACCTGGTCTAAGACGGGTTTCTCAGGCTCCGCAAGACACTAAGGAGCACCTACATCTTTGCACTACCTACTTCTCCTGGGAAACTGGCTCCTAAGTCACCCTAGAAACTGTTGATTAGTGACCAGGGGGTCACAAATCAGGACCATGTAGTGGTAACATGCCAATTCTCTTACCATTTACACACCAACATCCACTGAAATTCCTTCAGCTTTGCTCCAGACGTGCTGAAGAAGAGCTGGCGGATTTGGGAAAGGGGGGGATAACCGGTCACCTGAAGAGAGAGGAAGACAGGAGTACCAATCAGCCATGTCACCTCAGAGCAACAGAAAGAAGGGGCAGCACTAAAGAGCCCCCCAATATTACACTCACTCTCAGTCGTGAAGGTACCACACCCTCAGACCCACATGCATAGAGGAACAAACACTGTAAAAATATTTCATCCATAGATGAACTCACACTTTCAGTGACAGCTGTGAAGTTGAACACTTTTAACACATGTTCCTGCACAGATAAAATACCTACTATTGACTCCCTACTGATAATTCTTCATCTACCACCTGGTACCCAGGGGTCTATTGCTCTTTCTCTACAGCCTCAAAAACTGGAGAGAAGGTTAGAGGCTAGTTGAAGGCCACCTCCTACCAAATAAAGTGCCCATTGACCCTACTTGGCCATCCCATTGACCCATACCGCAAGCCCTAAGGGCAACAGAACAACTCTGGGCCAACATGGCGCTGCCCCAACTTTATCGGCTAGGGAGAGGCTTTTGGAAATGAGACTCTAACTGCTTTTAATAAATAATGTGACTGAGCCACATAAGTAGAAGACCAGAGTTAGAGCAGATTTTAGACTTGATCAAATCAGGGCTCTAGCTCCATTTTTCTATGTAAATCACAGGTAATTCTGTTTTCAGTATGTTGCCTGTGTCCTCAAGATGGCCAGCAGCAGGAGCTGATACATCACTTTTCTGAATTCATTTCTGATACTGGGAAAAAACAGATCTGGCTTCCCATTGCTCTCATGAGAGTAATTAACTTTTCCAAAGCCTTCAGCAAATCTGTCCTCATTGGGTCAGTGACTTGCCCATTCCTGAAGCAATAACTGTAAGAGAAGTTACGGAATCAACCTAAGTGTCCATCAACAGATGGATGGATAAAGAAAATGTGTTGTATACACACAATGGAATACTATTCAGCCATAAAAAAGAAAAAAATTTTGTCATTTGCACCCATACAGATGGAATTGGAGAACATCATGCTAAGTGAAATAAGGCAGGCACAGAAAGATGAATACCACACGTTCTCACTTTTATGTAGAATCTAAAACAATTGAACTCATAAAAGCAGAGAGTAGAATGGTGGTTACCAGAAGCTGAGGGAGGTGGGGGAGTTGGGAGATCATGGTCAAGGGGCACAAAGCCTTAATGAGAGGGGAGGAATAAGAGATTTTTGAAATATATTGCACAGCATGATGAATATAGTAAATATGATAATAATGTATTATATATTTCAAAATGACTAAGAGAGTAAATTTCAAATGTTTTCATCACAAAGAATGAGAAGTATTTAAGGTGATGAATGTTAATTAGCTTGATTTAATTATTTTGCATATGACAATTTTGACTATTCATAAGTCATAACATCATTTTGTACCCTATAAATATATACAACTATAATTTGTTAATTTACAATTGAAAATAAAAAATTTTAGAAACTGGAAAGAGGAATAGAATTATCCCTGGAAAATTATCCCCAAACCAATCATTCCACCCCTTGAGTGAAGATCAGTTCCTCAAAAGGTGCTACTTCTGTGCTCGCTGGGGTGGGAGTCGGGGGGATGCTTGAGGCACCAACCACAGAGCCCACTACAACTTCTCTCTGAAGAACTCTTTCTCCACTGGGAGAGAAAGAGTTTCCCCAGCGGAGAAAGAGTTCTTGTATTTGAACATATTTGTGTGTGTGTGCGTGTTTTGTGTGTGTGTGTATGTGTGTGCGTGTGTGCGTGTGTGGCATTTCAGCTAATTGAAGACCCAGTGGAGATCATTAACACCAAACTGGAAGTCCAAGCCTTTGAACGCATTGAGGACCAGATCAAGCTCATCGGCTTTTTCAAGAGTCAGGACTCAGAATGTAAGTGGTCTGTCTTCCCCAGCCTGTCAGTCTAAAGCCTACATTCCCAACAAGATATATTAGAATATCCCCAAAGCGAAGGGATCTTTGGCATCTCTTTTACTGGGTACAATAGAAGTTAGAATCCTTCCTGTGCCTAGCAGAGTGGAAAGCATTTGCAAAAATTATGCAAGACAGGCAGGGGAGCTGAAAGAACATTAAGGTTGGGCCACGTTCTCTGGCCTTGAAGAAGGCTGAGTGTTTTACAGAAGAGAGAAAAGCGCCTCCTCCACTTTTCCCTCCTGCCCACCTCCCAGTCGGATCCTCCCCCACAAGGGGACCAGCAGTGAATTTTTTCCCTGACACTGGCAGCTTTCGTGGTCATCAGCTGGAGAGCTTCTCAGTCGATTGGAAAGCATGAGAGGAAAATTTGGGAAGGGACAGACTTAGCAGCTGCTACAGAATGTGGAAAATTGCTGGCGAAGCCCGCAGCTGACCACCGAGGCTGCCTGCCATAGTGCAGCCGCACCCCTGGGCATGTTCCCTTTGAAAGCTTTGTGGGCGGCTTTGGGTGGGCACATGGACCTAGGGTGACATCTCCACAGCCTGTACAGGGATGAGAGGGTGGCGGGTGGGAATCAGGAAGAACAGGGAGAAGGGACCAGGAAGGTAACTACTTGAATACTGTATCTTTTAAAAAAAAAACTCCTTTGGCAGCATGGGCCCAATGAGTTAAGCCTTTTTCTGGTGCCTCAGCCTTGGAGAGAGGGGGAGCGCATAATTACAAAAGAGAATCTGGCAGCCTTCCTACAAGTAGGAGCTGTAAATGTGAGCTGCTTATGACTATTTCTGGAAACCGCAAAATATTTTGAAATTATTTGCAAACCATTTCTTTACCCAATCTGTCCACTAGCATCTTTAGTCATTTCGCCAACCGCCACCCACCTGTTTTCTCTCTCCTATGCCCCAATGTGACCCTCCTCTCGCTCATTTCCTCCAAATGGATGTGTTAGGGGAGGTGGCTAGCCAGGGAGTTTTGCCCCAGCTCTTCATTAGGTGACTTTATTTCAGTTCGCACACTTCCATATCAGTGCTGACCACTCCGGGTGCTTCTCCTGCCCTTGTACTTTCTCCCCTTTATTTCATTTCCTTCTGTTTCCCCTTTTTCTTCTCAGTCCCTCCCACCCAATTTGTCTCCATCCCTATGTTTCTCTCTCCTCCTCCACTAAGCTCAGGATGGCAGATGGAGGGAGGCAAGGCCATGGTTAGGATGAAGAACACACCTTCCAGGTCCTTTCTTCCCCTACCCTAAACTAGTAATCACAACAACGCCACTTAATTAACACACTTCACATGCCAGGCCTATGCTATTAGCTTATGTGGCTATCTTAATTTCATTCTCACAACAAGCCTTTGAGGTGGGTACCATTATTATCTGCATTTCGATAATGATGAAAGGGTGGAACAGAAAGTTTCAACTAACTCACCCGTTATCATACATGGTGATAAATGATGGAGCCAAGATTGAAATCCCAGGAATCTGACTTTAGGGCTTATTCACTTAACTACTGGGCTGTATTTTTAAAACTTCGCAAACTTAGGGCATTGCACACATAAAATATGATGATGCTTCAATGGCATAAAGTGCGGGTAAAGTGGAAGAGATTTGGGCTTAGTGAACAGAAATTTTTCTTTACTTACTTTATGTTATATAACAATAAGGAAAAACAAAATAATAGGAAATATATATCACATACTGCATTGTAAAAAATTTCCAAATAAAATACTTTAAAATTTTGAATAAGCATCTCGTGCTTGCTTCTAAGAATATGGCTTTTTGATATTAGGTTTTATGCTTGAAATAACAGCATGCAATTCCTGATCAAGATTTTACATGATGATCTCTTCAAATTCTTGACAGTCACCATTGACAAGAGACATCACTTGCACATGTGGACGGTAGAAAGAGGGAGGACAATATTTATTACTTTTTCTTTGATTGATGAACGTTCTTTTCTTGCCATTGTACATAATTCAGATAATTCAATCTCTAAAGTATCCTTCAGGGCTGTGCACATTCTTTCAATCAGATAGCTATTACTTCTCTTTTCACTGATAAATGTAATGTTCATATTCCTTGTGGTAATTTGAATGGATTTGAAAGGATTGCAAATCTAATTCAACTTTTTCATATTCTATATTTCAAAATAATAATAAAGCTTTTCCTAGGAATGCACAGATATTGCTCTACTGGTCTTAATAATTATTCTTAAAAATTTAAATAATAAAATTGCTAGTGAATCATTTTAACCTCCTTTTTAAAGTTGAATTTTTGCTTTTAAATTAATAAACTTTGTCAGTATACTATATATTACACACGGTCCTTGCAATTTTCAATTAAATATAGTCAGATAAGTTCTCAGCAAGGTCCAGCATTTTTTGAAACCCATAATTATCCCTCAAAATTTTTCAAAGTGAGGGTAATTCACAATTTACCTTTCAATCTACTTCTTGGCTGATAAGCTCTTCATACAACTCTCCTTAAACAGTTAACCTACGTTAGTGTGAAACAGCAGAGGAAAGCCTCCTCACGCATTTCGTTACCAAAAGCTAAAAAGAGAAGGGCTCATGCAGGTTTACCTGCTATTAGTCACCTTTCTTGACAACAACCTTTTATGTGGAATTCACATCCACAGGCAAACCTTGCTATGACAGAGCTTTTCTGTAAATAAATATTACTTGAATCTCAAGATTTTCAGAAAGAACTTAGTGTAAAGCCTTTACGCCTTCTTGTCATCGTAGCTACACCATCGGTACATGAACTTAGGCAGTGTTTTCAAAATGTTTTGACATGTTCACCTACTTCTTTGAATGTTTTATCCCCCCAAAATTGGTTTGGTTTCTCTTTGTAAGACAAATGGTATTATTCCGAGCGTTTCTCTCCAGAGTTTCTAACTGGTGCTATCAACCACACCCAGTGACTAAAGTCTGCTATGCTTATATCCAGCAGGGAAAACCCTGAGAGATGAGGAAAATGCTTAGATAAATCTTTAGTAAGCTGGAGGGGGCTGAATGTTCAGGAGCCTATTCCAGAAGGGAAAAGAGTCTTCAAGGAAACTGGGGAGTCAGACTGGGAGGAACCAGGAGGAAGCCAGTCGGCATCAAAACAGGACGTGGGGGCAGGAAAAATCTAGAGATTACATGAGATCAGACGGAGCAGAAGACGAGATGCAGTATCCTGGAAGACAGCTGCTCTTTGGGTGAGGCTCCAGGTTTCACCTCATTTTGAATAACCAACCTGGGGGCGTCACCTTGCTCCATCCTTCATCTCAAGTGACGTAGACCAGCTCTCCAAGAGGAGAAAGGGGCTCCTGACACAGGCCGAAGCCCTTCCTTCCATCAGGGCAGGAGTTCCCAGAGGTGAGGAGAAATTTATCAGGAACAGGGAGATTGGGGAAAGGGAGACAGGGGGTTCTGCAGCTTTAGACACAGACGGCTTAGGTATTACTCTAGCCATTCTACTTCCTCGCCCTCCATCTATTCATTCTTCAAATGTTCCCAACCATCTCCCCCCACCCCCTTACCCAATCCTCTAACCCCGCTATCGGGCTACAGGATATCTTTTTGAGGATGGATTAGTGCGAGTGTGTATCAGTATGTACAAGAGTTCTTGTAAATGTTCAACTCCTCTCTCCTCTGAGCGTATTGCACTCACCTCTATTATAGCAACTATTGCATTGCATTGTGATTGTTTAAGGATCCATAGCTCTTGAAAGGCTGAGAGCCTTTTGGGATCAGCGTCTTTTTCTCACTTATCTTGGTATCCCCTGAACCACCATTATTCTAAAAAAGGTGTTTTTTGTAAAATCTTAGAAAATTCTACACGCTCCCAGAATTCTAGCAAAAGCTTATACTTTTTGTTGTTAAGGGATGTGGAATTCCATAAAAGGAAATAAAGTTAATCTTGTTAAGAATAAATCATAGGCTCATTGATTCTCAGAGTTATAGAATTTATTCGAAACAACTACCACCGTCACGATTACCAGCATCTCACATCGAAGGCTTTAGTATGAGTAACTTCACCACGTAACCGCCCAGGTGTACCAAGGCACAGCATTTCCACACTCGCGTGGTCTCGTGCCTACCTTGACCATTCTGGACTCAAGTTTGGGACCAGAGTCAAGCATAGACTTGATTAAATTTAGATAATCCTCTCAAGGCAACAGAATTTAAAAAAAAAAATTAAAAAAAAAAAAAGAAAATAAAACTAGGATTCACCAAGAGGGGTGCTCCTGCTAAGAAGTTTAAAAGCTGCTATGATGTCATTTTTGATTGAGGTCACTTTACACATTAAGGTGAATTTCCTTCTCATTTAAGGCTCATTTATGTAGCAAACTGCACTTTTCTAGAGGGAATGATTATAATTAGCCGTGAGTCTGAGTGGAAGGACTCTTTTCTTTTGGTCTGGAGTTTTACATGTCTTTTTCTCTTCTTTGTCCTTTCTCAGTTTCCTGTTTTCTGCTTTCCATCTATGAACTTCATAAAAGTATAGTGAAGAGGTCTTCTCCTGGGCAATTCAATGCCAGTCAATTCAAATTCCTTGGGGGAAACTATGGGTTTAAGTAGTACTAAATAATTACCTACTTAAATATCTACTAAATAATTATCCAGTCAGGATTAACTGGCTTTCCACTATCTCTGCATCATTTAAAAAGAGAAGATACTGCAGCGTGCATCTTGAAAATGTCTCTCCCTTTCATCTCTTTTCTCTTAGATTACAAGGCTTTTGAGGAAGCATCTGAACACTTCCAGCCTTACATCAAATTTTTTGCCACCTTTGACAAAGGGGTAAGTATCTATGAAACCCCAATTTGAACAGTTTTGTAGGCATGAAGGATTAAAATTTGAACTTCTCACTGCTTTTTCTTTTCTTTTAGCAACATTAACCATCCTGCTTTGCCCCTTTCTCCAGAAGTGTTAGGAACATGGCAGTGAATCACTACTGCATGAGAGATGAGTACAAAGAGGATGAGGTCAGAGGACATAAGGCTAGTTCTAAAAACATCCAATGAAAAGTGATGGCACGCCCTTTTCTTCTCATACACTGAGAATGGAAAACGTGTGAGCCCAGAGTGTGCCTGGCCACTGAGCCATTGCTTCGTTTGTCCTTAGGAGCTACCATCTCCCTTCCTGGGGTTGCACACTTCCCCTTCTCCTGGGTTAGGGTGGGTGTTGAAATGGGGAGGGGCATTGACCATCTGAAGCCCTGGTGCTTTAGAAATTTACCTACATCTTCTGGGGATGTTGTGGATGCACTTTTCTGCAATGCAAATGCTTTCTATTTTCTGGATGTGGAAAGTGATTTTATAAGCCAAAGAACAGCAGAGATAGACCTTGAATCAATGGGTAGTTTATTTGGGCTCCACTGCAAAGTACTGGGCCTGGCTCCCGTTACTACTAAAGTAGCTACTATTTATTGAGTGTTTTCTATGCATTGGAAACAATTTGATCTATTGCATCTATCTTATCTCTAATTCTTTAAATATCTTTGAAAGGTAAGAACTCCTATTTCCCAGAAAAGAAAAGATATTTAGAAAGGTTAAGTAGTGTCTAAGGTCTCCAGAAAATGAATAGAGGCACTGAGATCCCAGGTTAGGACAATCTATGCTTCAAACCTGCTTCCTTTCTTCTATACCACACCACTAAATAAAAGACTGTATATCTGTCCTTGAGATTCAGGGTACACCCTCCCCCCACATGCATGCACGCATAACACATACATATGACATACACACCCATCCCACCTCCCCTCACACACACGTGACACACACACACATACCAATAGAAACACCTAAATCGCCGTATTTGCTGGAACAAATGAATGTAAGACAAACTAAGTTCTTGATCAAACTCAAGTAAAAGTTCATTGGAGAGTGGCTTGTGGAGGACTAGGATGGCTGGTGGGCAGTGCTCATGGGCCCTTACATTATGGTGAATTAAGTATTCCGTGGAAAACAAGAGGAAGCCCATAGGGGCCGTAGTAGGAAAAGGGCATGAGGAAAAGAGATCACATTCAGTTCATGTATATATTGAGCCACTTCTATGGATATGGCCCCGTCTTCAAGCTTATAATCCAGAAGAGAGGTCTATGATCTAAGTAATATAATCTAAATTTGAAGAAAGTTTACCCTTATTGGATGGATTAGAGTTGGAAGAGATCTTGAGCAAGACTAGGAAAAAGAATAATAACTATCATTTATTAAGCACTCATTATGCGGCAGAGTCTGTGCTAAGAGCTTTATGGAGGTTTTCTCATTTCATCTCCTCAATACCCCTGGAAGGGAGAAATTAGCATTCTCATTCCACAGAGCAGGCAGCTGAGGCACCCAGAGGGTAAGTGATTGGCTCATGGTCACATAATTAACAAATCGTGAAGCTTGCTATAATCTCAGGTCAGCCTGACTGCAAAGTCAATGCTTTGTCCTATTATACTCAAGAGAAAGAAGCAATATATGTAAAATGTTCAGCTCATGTCTGGCACACAGTAAGCGTTTAATAAATGTTAGCTAGTTATGAGCACTATTATGGCAAGAAGGTAGTCCTCTAGGCTCAGGAGGATGGGAGGTTGGGATAGCATGTTAGTAGAGAAGAGGGTGGTACAAAGAAGACTAAACTGCATCCACTACTGACGTTTAGTTCTGATGGGCCAGGAATAGCTAAGATGGGCCCTGGTAAGAACCCATCGGAAAGGAAGAGAGGCAGGCAGACAAGCCTAGCCAAGCAGCACAACCTTAGTTCTTAGAGGAGTGGTTCCACTCTGAGTTCAGGGTAGTGTCTGTTTTCAGAAGTGCCTTCCAGTCCAACTATATGGCTTCATGTCTGTGGCCCACGAAGAAGATGAGGTCAGGCTATAATTAAAAACTCAGAAAGCTGCTTTACTGAAAACTCTGTAAGACACTGAGTCATAAGTGTCACTGTTCATATAGGCTTGTGGAGTTTCATAACATTAAAAAAAAGAAAGACACATGTGGGGAGAGCTATTGCACTGAGAGGACTCTGATGCCATTTTTGGGACTTAAAGAACTTGCACTCATCAGTTGTGGCGGCAGAGTTGGCAGAGGGTTGGTGGGGTCCAAAAGGCGTGGCTATACCCAATGGTGTCCAGCAGGGGGTGCTAGAACAGAGGAGAGGAAAAGTAATAAATGACAGGAGGTGGCTGAAAAGATATTTGTACACCACACACTCAGGAAATCTCAGAGGCACCTGGAGGTGCTTTGCAGAGGTTTAAAACCAGGAAAGGAAAGGGAGAAGAAAGCACTAACACAATTACAGAGATGAGAGAACTAACTGGCAAAAGTTGATGTGACAAGAGGACCTGGTCATTAACGAGATGAATTAGAGAAAGAAAAGATCCCAAAGTAATTTAAGGTAGCAAGTTTTTGCTTCAAGACAGCAAAAATTGTGAAGCCACTGAAAACATTGGAAATCTAGGAAGAAGAATCTATCGAGGAACATAGATGGGGTTATAAGTCCTATTTTCTAAAAGTTGGGAAAACATTCAACTGGAGGTGTCTTTCATTAATTCATTCATTGACGCAACAAGTATTTACTGAGTGTCTTTTATGTGCCAGGCACTCTTCTCAGTGCCAGGGACACAACCTTGAGCAAAACAGATTCCTCCTCTTATAGAATTTAGAGTTCGGTATGGGGAAGAGGAGATGAAAAGTCAGAAAGTAAATAAGTAAACAAACCAATAAATACATCACATGAGTTGGAGAACCATAAAGAGAGTGAGATGTCAAGGCTGTTGATGTAGATTTGGGAGTCAGTAGTTCCCAACCACTGTCGATACTGGTATACCCCAAGAAGCTTTTAAAACCATTAATCCGTTGGCCCCACTCCTGGAAACTTAGATTTGTTTAAGGTTGTGACAAGGCCCAGGAATCTGCATCTTCTAAAAGTGTCCCAAGGAATTTTACAGGGCACACAGGTTTGGGACCAGTGCTGATCTGCTGATCTGCTGATCCCAATCCTAAATCAAGCCACGCAAAGGCCCAACCTCTGAGGAAGCAGTTGGAGGAAGAAAGCGTCAAAGAGCCAAGTTGATGTCCACTCTGCTACAACTTGCAGCCTGAACAGTGTCAGTTGTTACTGTCTCACGTCTCCTCCCACTGGCCTGTTCCTTTCTCTCTGAGTGACCAGTGAGATGAAAAACCACTTTCCCTTTTGAATCACATTAGGGCCAAAGGGAGCTGTGATTATCCAAACAAAGTTAGTAGAGAAGACAGATATTGAGGAGGCCTAAATTCACTTTGTGTTGTTTTCATTGACAGTGACTGAAATGTCTTGCTAAGGTGTAGAAAAATTATCTGTATCAAAATTTATATACATGTAGATGTCAGAAAAATGGCATTGTACTTTGTGGTTTTCTTGTCGTTGTCAAAATCTATTCCAACTAGTTAAAAAAAAGAAAAGCATGAAAGAACTCATTTATATGGACCTATTAGCTCTTGCTAGTATACTCCATTCTCACGTGATTGCAATGCCCATGAACCAGCTCTGCTCCTGGCACAGGGCCTTGGATACAGCAGGCCCCGCTAAATATTTATTGAATAAATGAATGAAGAAATGCTTTAATCAGTCAACTCTCCTTCAGTCCTTACCATCCAAGACACAATTGTAAGAATAAAAGAAAGAGGTCCTCTGAGATTTAAGAAGGGGGCACTCCATGATGGCGGTGGGGAACAGTGAAGAGACTTCTGGAAAATTCTATTCAGGGTTTCCAAGACTTAAACTTAAGGACATGGAAATCCAATTTCACATTCATAGACCTAACATGGTGGACCCAGACACTGCATTCCGGAACCAGAGACTCCGGCCCCCACACGCACGCGCAGACGCATGCTCACACGCCCAGGCACGCCCACCTGCCTGCCCTGGCAGCGGTTCTGAGCAGCTCCCGCAGGAGGCTTCATCGCAGCAGACTGTAATGGGGGACGAATTGATGAGAACACATTACAAGAGGAACAAGGAAACATCTGATGAAAACAAGTGCAGTGCCAGTGCGGTATTTACAGGCACGTATATTCCTTTCTTTACACTGTCACGGAGAAGGTAATTTTCAAATGAAAAGGAAGTTGGGATACAGGCAAGTTGGAGGTTTACAATACTCCATGACCTGGGTTTGAATTCTGGCTCTACTCCTTCCAGGTGCATGATCTTGACAGATCGCTTACCCAAATTGTGCCTCTGGTTCCTCGTTTGTAAAATAAGTATAATAATATTCTTACCTCATACAGTCACAGTGAGGATTAAATAATATTAATAAACCTAAAACACTTAGAACTACTGCCTGGCACATAAAAATACTCCGTGTGTTTGCTATTATGACTGTTTCTGTTCATTTGATCACTTCTCAACTCACGGAAGCACAGTTTTCTAGTTCCTAGAATACATAGTAAGGGAACTAAAAACCCCAGGCTCCAATGTCATTCTCGAGCTCATTCTACCAGAGGCCCAGCTTCGCGAAGAGCTATGTGTCAACTCAGACACTGATTGTACGTTTGCTGCTCCTCCCCGGCTCCCTGCCTCACGACCCCATCATCCACCCCACCCCGTACCCCAGAGAAGAGGGGAAAAGCAAGAAAAAACTCCACATCTCCCCCTCTTAAAATCAAAATGACAATAAAATCTCCTTCGACCGACTGTAGCTCTTAACGTGGCCTGTTTTCTTTATCTCTGAGTAGAATGATAGCATTTCTTTCCCTTAAGTATTATAAGAACTGTCTTTTGGAACATAGTGACCCGGAATTGCCAGCAATTGCTGACAAAAACCATATGAAGATCAGGGCTTCCTCAGCATGCAGCTCCTGTGTAAGAGTTTATGTATACCCCATTCCTCCCCCTCCCCAGGTGGTCACAGCTGCCCGGGGTCACTGCGCTGTGGGTTACCACCACAGAGTGTCAGCTCTTAGGCAACTCCTCTTCAGTGTCAAGGGAACCACTGTTCATCCCTGTGCTTTCTTGGATCACAGCTCGGAACTAGAAAAGAATGGCATTTGGTTTTCTATAGAGCACTGCACATTCCAGGCCTCTCAAATCATTTCACAAAGAGAGGTCCTGAGTTCAGCAGCTGTGCCGGCCAACACAGCAACCGTTCTGCCTTGACAAACACACTGACCATGTGGCCACTTGAATCAAGAGAGAAAACATCTTCCAGGCTGTGGGCTGGTGCCCTGAGCTTTTTATTTAATATCTCTTACCGGGTGAGCAACTCATCCTGGCTTGCTGGGGTCTATCCAGGTTTAGCACTGAAAGTCCTGCATCCCGGGAAACGCTTCTCCCCTGAGCAAAGCAGAACGGTTGGTCACCTTATGACTGGTTCCTAGAGCCTGACAAACCATCAAGCAAGCCTGGCACTGAGAGATTAACCGTAGGACCAGTCCCTCAACCCAAACAGCAATTAGAGCCTGTGAGCTGATCAAGGACAGATTAATGGGTTGGCTTCTGATTCTGGGTATCTAATGTTTTCAGAATTTCCATCAATCCCCTGTTCCATCAAAATTGGTTCAATGAAATTCACACAGCTCAGGACAGTAAATATGCTCCATTGGCTTTGCTTCCCCCTCCTGTCCTGGTAAATATAGTAGAGTGATGGTGATTATGGAATTAAATTTTCCACTTTTCATTCCAGCTGTTCCCAGCCCCTGTTCGACACTCATTTGCCAAATAAGTCTTTTTCTTTCCAACCCAGGACTTAGGTGATGTGTTCCTATCACCTTAACACTGAAGTTAAAACTGTACGTGTGCTCTCCTGTCTTTGGCAGAGAATACACACACCACACACTACTCCTAAATGGACAACCCATTGCTTCTCTAGACTAGCATTCAAATAAACTTCATTTTATTTCTAACTATTACAGGTTGCAAAGAAATTGTCCTTGAAGATGAATGAGGTTGACTTCTATGAGCCATTTATGGATGAGCCCATTGCCATCCCTGACAAACCTCATACAGAAGAGGAGATCGTGGAGTTTGTGAAGGAACACCAAAGGTGCCTGAGATGGCGTGCAAGGGTTGGGGGTTCTAGGGTCTGGAGAATGGAGAAGATCCTCTCGGTGCTGACATCTCAGACTCACCAAGAGCAGCATCCTAGAGTCAGTATCCCAGCAGAACAGACCTTAGCAGTACAGCTTTATTGGTTATCGATAAATAGCAGAGATGTTACTACTTCTGAATATGGGTCTACACTTGCAAGCAGGATTAGACTACCTCTCGCCAGTCAGCAAATCGCCTTAGAGCCAGAGCAAGATATAAATAAAATTCTACACTAAAAATGATAGCAATTTATTGAAAGCTTCCTATGTGCCAAGTACCATGCTCGGTGCTTTATGGAAACCATTTTATCTAACCTTAAAGGGTAATTATTGCTATCCCAACTTTAGAGATCAAGGAATTGGACTCAGAATAGTTAAATAACTTAGCCAAGGATGAACATTCTGCATGTAGAACTTCTGGGAAAGGAAGATTTGTTACCATTTAGAGTGGCCATAGCATGAATCAGCAACCTTTTTCTGTACAGAACCAAACAGTAAATGTTTCAGGCTCTGTGGGCCAGATGGCCTCTGTTGCAACCACTCAACTCTGCCAGTGTAGCATGAAAGCAGCCATAGACCATGTGTAAACAAGTGGGTGTGGCTGTGTCGCAGTATGAGTTCACTTACAAAAACAAAAGGCACTGGCTGGATTTGACCCGCCAGCTGTAGTTTGCTGACCCTGCTCTTGAGGGAAGGACAATACAGGAACATGGAACATAGCAGTGGGCTCACTGCCCCACCCAGCCACTCTTCCCACATATGCACAAGCATGTTCACTGAACCCAGAGCACCATGATCCCCTCATCTGGACAGTCCTAGCCCCTGTCGGGAGGCAGGACTTGGAGGAACAAATATTAGCATGTCTAGCACTATTTGCCAACATTCAGAAAGAAATGAACTATGAGCAAAATATAGGTCCCACCTGCTCCCCCAAACATCCCTAAAGGGCTTGTGATGGACGACTGATGATAGAACAAAGGTAGCTCTGGACTAGGGAAACTGAGAGTTTCTGTTTTCTCTGTGAGGTTTCCTCATTCCGGGCCTGCTGCAGGCTCTCAGCAGTGGCACCTACGTGTGAGGAGGGAATTGGCTTCTTGCCCTGGGAACGAGCTGACCCGGTGCCCTCCGACCCATTGTTTGTAACAGACTTTATAACCCTTGGGTCAAGTGGGTCTGTGAAAAGGCTCAGTGGTTTAGGCCCAGCTCTGACACAGCGGGGTAGAGCAGGTCTGCTTCCTTAGTGGAAAAGGGTTTTTAGGGCTCTTCATGCAAATGTACCAGCATCTCACCCTACATTTCATTGTGTTGAGGCTGCAGTATCCGCCATGTTGATTCCTACTCAAGGAAACTTTTTTTTTTCCAGACCGACTCTACGTCGCCTACGCCCAGAAGATATGTTTGAAACATGGGTAAGAAAATGGCAAGCTCTTTCTGCCTTTTAGGAAATGAGTATATTCCCCGAGAGTAGTGTCCCTTTGATTAAGTCTCCAGACTCAAACTAAGTCTTATTTGGCTGGGGTGGATGTCTGGATGGTGCAGTGTTTGAAACATGGACAATGTCACACTTAATTAAAACCCGGTTCTCCACGGATCCAAATTTAGCCTCTTTGGTACTACTCACTGGGCAAAATTACTCTGTGTCTGAGTTCACTTCCCCCAGTGACTACGATTCTGTTCATTGGCCACCAGAAACCCAGGGTAACATGGTGGAGGGAGCTCAGGCTGTAAAGTCATATGGACTTAGGGGCCACCTTGTAGCTTTGTGTCCTACATCAGTCATGTGGTCTTTCAAGCTTTAGTTTTCCCATTTAAAATTGGGACACTTTGTAAGGATGAGTGATATGAAGAGTTCAGAGCACACTTGTTTAATTAATGGTAGCTGTTTTTGTAAATATCAACTCAAGGCACTGGGAAGCAGCTAAGCCAGCTGTCCTCTAGGCCGTGTCATGGACAACACATCAGGTGGCTCAAAGAATATTAGAAAGAGGGCCTTGGAGATATACCCCCCACCCTCACCTTGGCTTTGTATAGAATTCCATGAATAATAACCATAAAGTTGGTGAAGCGTTTTTCAAAGCATTTCATGTATCATCTTACTTGGACCCTTCAGCAGCTCTAGAGAGTGATGAAGAATGAGCATTAGTTTGGTCCCATTTTACGTATGGAGAAACTGATGCTCACACAGGTGAGACTGACTACTCAGGAACACAGAATTAATAAGTATTAGTTTTTGGAACTGAAATTTAGCCATTTGAAGCCAAATCTCTTGTTCTCTCCAGTATGTCTCCCCAGAGTGGCCATGTCCCCACAAGGAACCACTGGAGTTGGGGGGAAGCATTTATTTAGTTAGTTCTTTGATTCAGAGTCAAAAGTGATGGATGTGATGGATGAACAGAACCAAGGAGTAACTTGACACTGTTTTATACGCTTGTGACTTATTTGGATGTTTGAAGGTAGAGCAAACATTTCACAAGACACCGAAGGGCAAATAATCCAGTCTAGAGGAATGGGTTATTTAAGAACAACCCAGCACAATAGAAACATATTTTCCTAACATTTAAACCTTTCAAAAGGTTAACCTTTAAAAGGTCTTATTACTAGATTCAAAAATAATAATAACAAAAGGGTATAACAGTGCTTTAAAAATAATATTCTTTTAAAATTGCTTTTACTTTTTACTCTACAACAATTTCAGACTTACGAAAAGACTGCAAAGACTTTCATTATTTCTTCACTCAAATTCTCTAAATATTAACATTTTACCACCTTTGCTGTATCATACTCTCCCTTTCTCTTTATATGTATAAATGATTTTTTTCCTGAACTGTTTGAGATGAGAGTAAGTAGCAGATACAATTCCTCTTTATCCCTAAATACTTCAGGTGTTTTCTGAAAAGCACTTTCTCTCATATAACCATGGTATAATTATCAAAATCAGGAAATTAACACTGATATAATTCCACTATGTAATCTATAGACCTTATTCACACTGACCAGTTTTCCCATCCTTTATTGCAAGAGAAACACTTTTCTTTTTCCCAGCCCGGGATCCAATCCAGGATCTCACACTTGCAATTTCTTGCTTTGTTTCTTTGGTTTCCTTTAATCTGGAATAGATTCTCGGTGTGTCTTTATTTTTCTTGACACAGAGTACCATTTTAAATTAAGAGTGATTATTGCTGTTCTGTTCTGCTATGGCTTTATCCTTAGGTTTTTTTTTTATTTCCTTTATTCTGAAGAGACAAGTCTCAATTATGTAGGTTTTGGAAAGGGTGAGAACATAAAACTGTAGAACCCGTCTCCCAGACTCTCCTTACTGACACAGCAGTGTCACACTGAGATCATGACATTCCACAGCTGAAGAGCCTGCGTCCTCCCCTGACCACAGACACCCCCAACACCCACACTGCTGCAAAAATGCTCCCTCGTCTTATCTCAGAGGCAGATAGGTGTTCAGACAGGAAGTTCGCTGTCTTCATTGGAACCCATACTCTGCTCTCTTTTCTCTTAATGAATAAGGTAAATTATAATCTTTTGCTATAATACAAAATAACAGTGATGGCTCATATTTTCCACATTAGTGCATATTGTATTATTTTCCAATTGGGGAAGGGTGGTGTATTGGATTTAACCAGGTAGAGAAAAGGGCAACTAGAATGACTTATTCCTTCCCAACACCTCATTCTGGAATAGCCACTGACTTCCCAGAGGCCATAACCAGACCTAGCCAGCCCCTCCATCCAAGTCTCCAGGGAGCGAGGAAAAGCAGGACAGGCCCCTCCAGGGTCATCTTTGCATCCTTAAAAAAGAAGCAGCAGAAATTAACTGGATCAGAAGGACCTCTGAGGAACGGTTCCCCAGACCCCCTCTCCATCCACCTGTGCCCCCTAGAAGGACACTTCTCCAAAGAGTGGCACCTCCATCGGCCACCTGGCCACAGCAACCTAAACCACAGATATTGTAGAACATGACCAGCTAATGAACTTAAAAGTCTTTATCTTCAACACCTTCTTCTTCAGACATTACAGCATATTTAAACAAGACAGGAAATCTAGCTAGGGCCAAAGCAACTATTGACCTTTTTCTTTCCCCAATTGTGCGGGTTTTTAAAGCAGCAAACCGTAGAAAGCACATCATATATTATCACTAAATAGATTGGTGCCCAGTAATATTTGCTGTGTGTAAATCAGAGAGCTATTTATTTATTTATTTTGAATATTCAGTGAATGTCAAGGTGAAGCAGGGCAATCCAGACCCAGCACTGACCTGTCATTCTCCTGGGAGACTCTACACTGCATCCTGACAAGTGGTCAGCAAGAGTCCTGGGCAACTGTGCCCAGGGGATGGGAGTCAGCAATTACGTGTAAAGGAATCTTCCCTCTACTACAACAGCAAAGTACTTCCCAGGCAGGGCCAGAGACCCCCAGACAAGTGCTAGGTCAATTCATTGCACCTTAATTAGAGAGCCTGCTAGTTTTAGCTGCATTTTTTTCTCTGCGTCTCTTCATTCAATATAAGAACACACATTCAACAAAGACTGGAAGGAAACAGAGCAAAATATTAACAGTAGTAATATATCTGGTTGGTAGATAACTGGTAAGTTTGGTTGCTTCTTGTTATCTCTGATATCGTCTAATGTTCTTCGATGAGTAAGATTTTTATAGCCATATTCTTTTTTTGAGTCAATAAACATTAAAAAGAACCTCCATGCTAAGCACTAAGAGTATAAAAATGAATGTTACTGTCCTGTCCATAGAAGCTCAGGGC
Organism: Avahi laniger; assembly: GCA_963575035.1. Taxonomy (NCBI): domain Eukaryota; kingdom Metazoa; phylum Chordata; class Mammalia; order Primates; family Indriidae; genus Avahi; species Avahi laniger. The sequence continues at coordinate 87,322 of CAUYSK010010682.1, forward strand.
TGAATGGATGAAACAGTCTCGAGACATATAACACCAGCCCAGTATGCTCCCTGCTGTGACAGAGAGCCGTACAACGTGCTGGGGAGTCCAGAGGAAGGTGTTCATCAAAGTCATTTCCAAGTCTCCAGTTCTTTGGGGCATCTTGTGCTCAGTTACTTTATATACAGGTCCCTTTTCTGCTTCTTTCAACTTAAGTAAGAGCCAGTGATCTGAGTTTGCAACACCTTCTGCAAACCCTGCAGAGAAGCCATCAATTCATGGAGGTTGTTCTACTGCTGGGGGTGGTGAGAAAGAGTGTGGGTTCTGTGGTCTGAATGTTTGAGCCCCCCCAAAACTCACATGTTGACATCCTAACCTTCAAGGTGATGGCAGGTATTAAGATACAGGGCCTTTGGGAGGTGATTAGGTCATGAGGGCTCTGTCCTCATGGTGGGATCAGTGCCCTTATAAAAAAGGCCCAGAGAGCCACTAGTGACCTTTGCACTACGTGAGGACACAGTAGGAAGGCCCTGTCTATAAGCCAGAAAGTGGGCTCTCCCCAGACACCAAATCCGCTGGCACCTTGACTTCCCAGCCTCTAGAACTGTCAAAAATAAATTTCTATTGTTTATAAGCTACCCGGTTTGCGATATTTTGTTATAGCAGCCTAAATGAACCAAGACAGTGGGCTTTGGGGCCAGACAGACTGGCTCGAAATCCACTTCTGTCACTTCCAGCTCTGTGCAAGTCACTTCGATTCTGTAAGCATTAAACAGGAGTGCCTTTCATCTGAGATTTCAAGATGGTGGACTTACATGGTACTCACATAAAAAGTGGCAGAGGGCAGATACTGTTGCCATTTTAATCATCGTTGTTATTTTAAGGCATAAACCCTTCCCTCAGAGAGCTTGTCATCCAGTTGAGGAGGGAAGATTTGTGCAATTAAAAAGAATTTCCAAGGTAATGTGATCTAAAGTCCAAATGGGTGATCTGGGTAGCAGAGGCCGTGGGGTTCAGAAGTCCCTGGCTGTGCTCTGTCCTGCCGTCAGCTGGTCTCCTCCGCCCCCGAGCATGTTGGGTTCTTGCTGAGTAACCAGATTCACCAGCTTGCCCATGGATTCTTGCTCTGTGAGTTTATAACCAAAAATACCTGGCTTCTAGCACAGACCTCTTCTTTGAGGATGTTCAAGGCAGGTTTGTGTGCTGAATCTCTTGAGACACACAAAGAGACACTCTTTCCCTTGTTGACAGTTCTCCATCCAGGGACTGTCTCAGATCTGGGGAGTGACAGCCATATTATGAGCAGCGTCTTAGAAAACAAATATGGATTCTTAATTCTAAAACCAATTTCCAAATGCGTCCTAGAAGGACCCACAGAAATGAAGCCTGCTTCGCAGAGTTAACAGCACACGCTTCCAACGGACGGCAGGAGACAGAGGCGTAGGATCGCCTAATGAGAACTGATTGGGATATTCTCTCTGGCGACAATAGCAAATGTAAAACAGTGAGAACTCAGACTCCCCTTCTGGTTGCTGTCGGATTTGTATAATAAACCAGCACACACACATATGTATCTGTAAAATTCAATTCCCCACAGAATCTGACCAAGGCAATGCCCACTCTCTTGTTTTTAATAATAATATTTTCCATTTATTCTCTCTTAGAATTTTTGGAGGTTTTGTCCATTCCAAACTCAAAGGAAAAAATTAGCATTTAGATAGGATTGCACCAGCATTAAAATCAATTGAAATAGAAACAGAGATCATGGGAGGGTTTAGATGCCTGGAGTTTTTTCCATAGGATGATTCCGATATGACATTCAGGGTGCCCAGTGAATCCCTGTCCCCGTGTCTGCCGTAATCAGTGTTCGCCTGGCTTTGTCCTCAGGTGCCGCATTCTCACACGTATTCCTCCCAGGTTCCTGAGGATCATATTTATTTATTTATATTAGAGACAGGTCTCACTCTGTCTCCTAGGGTGGAGTGCAGTGACATCATCATAGCTCACTACAGCCTTGGACTCCTAGGCTCAAGTGATCCTCCTGTCTCAGCCTCCCAAAAGCTAGGATCATATGGGCATGAGCCACTGCACCTGGCCAAGATCACATTTCTTATAACAGAGGCCCCTCCAAGCTCTTGCTTTTCTTTCTCCAGGAACAACCAATGCAAAGGAGATGCAAGGCATATAAGGCATGTGGTCCTTTCTGTCCAAGGCGTAGAATCATGAAATGCCCTTTGCTTGCCCATAGATTTAAAATACACTCTCTAGGTTCTTTTCCTTACCCCTGCCCCAAGAGCTGTACCCACTTTTCTCAGTCACATATACTCAACCTTCCCCAGACCCAACTTCCAGCCTCTTCCCAGAGCATCCCACACTCATAGAGATGCTCTGGGGGCCTATACTGATTTGACAAGCTTTGGGGAGAGAACAGAAAGGACCCCAAGGAAACCCCTTGGAGGTAACATTCAGCAAAGTGTCCCCTACTGGGTTCTGATTCTTCAATAAGAGGTGCTGGCAGAGTCCTAACAAAAGTACTACACTTACACACGATTCTTATGTAAACAACATCGACCCACATCCTCACTGACCTCAATTGACCTCAATTGACCTAATTGATTCTTGTCTGCTGCTCATTTGGGGATAGTTTCAGGATCTGTGCGCAGCATTCAGAAGTTTTCACAATCTGATGTATCATTGATTATATCGCTGGTGGTGAATTGTTCAAACCGAGACAGACAGCTGCATTTGCTGCGCTGCCTCCAGAGTGACTGCTGCTTTTATAGCTCCTGATAACCCACACTCACGTTCTTCCTCATTTTGCCTTTTGCTGCTGCTGTCCTGGACCCACCAGACCACGGGAGTGAGACCCATTTAGTGCTCATGCCTCGTTTTGTAGTTGGTGTTTTCCTGTCTTCCCAACTCATTTATCCAAATCCCTGATCAAAACCCTGTGCTTTCCTGCCAGTTGCTCATCAGCATCCCCTTCCTCGATGTGTGCACTGCTCTTCCTCTGTGCCTCTGTGTGCACGCCTCCTTCCACACCTCTCCCGACCTCCCCTACTTCCATTCCAGCCTCTGAGTCCCTGTCCCTGGCTCACTCCTTTGTATCTTTTCACCTGGGGGTGTAATCTTTGATTCTTCTCTCCTGCAGGAAGATGACATAAATGGGATCCACATTGTGGCGTTTGCAGAGAAGAGTGACCCAGGTAGGACACCCTCAATCGCCTCTTTTATGCCTTTATCGAAAACTGACTTCTCACCTTTGTCAGCCCTCACCTGTCTCTTCCCTCACTTCCATCTACAATCAAACGGCAAGATGTTGGGCACCCCCTGGTGGTCGCCCGTTAGGTGTGAGTCCGTTTTCAATTGTGCACATAACAAAGGGAAGAGAAGGTGTGGACAGTTCAGAATCTCAAATATTCCATTTAGCTGCCCAAACTAAGAAGGAGAACCAGACACTGGGGAGAGTATGAAAACATCCTAGCTTTATGAATGTGTGTGTGAAGTTCTGTTCACATTGAAAGTTTATTTGTCAATATTGTGATCTAGCCTATATAAATCAAAATCCTACCTTAAAATAATTATAAATGTATACTTTGACCCATAAAATATTGTCTGTGCTTAGGAAACTGAATAGAAAATATTCTCCTAAATAATGAGAATTGGACAAAACAAGCAACTTATTTTAAAAGTGCAAGATGACCCTATAAATGAGTAACTTTGTTTTATTTTTGGAACTTGGACAACTTTTCTCTGTTTTCACTCTTTTCAACACTGGTGAAGAGTGGAGTACAGGAAGAAATTAATTTCCTAGGTGGTAAAATGCTAGATCCCTATGGCAGTGGTCCATGAGACACAGGGAAAGTCCAAGTGGAGATTCTGAAGTGTGTTTTGGAAAATGTGGAACAATTCAGAATGCAACCAGAGAAGACAAGGATCTTCATTTGGGATGGCTTAGCAGCCAGGCCTTGGGCCTTGAGATGCTTGGGCAGACATTCCAAACCCTGACGGTGCACAGAACTGCAAGCACCGAAGCCACCTCGGGCTGGGTTTGGTTGAGGCGGCACCTTCAGGAGGCTGTGATTTTACAGGGCCCTGTGGCAAATTCTGATGCACCATCAGGTTTGGGAACCACAGTTCCAGGTAATGTGGAATTCAGCGGTATTTGCTGGGGATCTCAGCCTCTTGTACACTCCTAGAGAGAGATCTGGAGATGACTTCCAGTGGATAGACCAGGAAACGGAGGTTGGGAGAAGTTAAACAAACTGCCCAAGAGAACACAGTGGCAGATCATGGAGGGGCAGATTATCTTGTTCATCGATATATAGCTTATTCTCACACAGTGCCTTGACACATGGTAGGTGCTCAGTAAATATTTGTTGGGCAGATGATTAGATAGTGTGATGACTAACCCAGACTGAGCCCCAATTTCTTCACTCTCAGACCAGCTTTTTTTTTTTTTTTTGGTAATACTTTATCAGCCTCCATAGTCTCTTACAGACTGAAACCCGAATTTTTTATCATACAGTTTTTTAAATCAAGTATAATCCACATACTATAATGGTTACCCTTTTAAAGTATACAATTCAGTGATATTTAGTATATTCATAAAGTTGTGCAAACATCATCACTATCTAATCCTATCAGCTGTCACTCCCATTCCTCACCCCCTCTGCAGCCACTACTTGCTACCTCTAAGATTTGCCTGTTCTGGACATTTCATATAAATGGAATCATATAATATGTGGCCTTCCGTGTCTGGCATCTTTCACTTAGCATGATTTTTTTAAGGCATATCCATTATACAGCATGTATTAGAACTTCATCCCTTTTTAGGGCTGAATACTATTCCATTGTTTCAAAACGGAATTTAGGTTCCAAATTATCTGAGAGCTCTCCTGCCTTTTTCATTAAACTTTTCAAATGTCCATTGGTATGCCAGATTTTCCATCACAGACTTACAGAGTTGGAAAAACTCTTCAAGGAAATCTAGTCTTTGTCCAAAAGAAAAAAACTCCCAGTGTGGTTTCAGCTTCCTTGGACAGATTCTGGCCAACCTTCTCCCTACCAGGGGCGAATAACAAAGGAAGCCAGTTGCCTAGGGTTTACACGGTATAATCAAACAGAATCGGATTCCTGGCATTGAGTGAACAGAGACGAAGTTGCCATGGGCAGCAGCCTGCTGGCCAGATTCCAGGGGGCTTCCTTCCCCACCCCACCTGCCCCTTCCAGGACTATGGGGAGGCCTGTCTGGCTCTCTGGAACAATGGAACAAAGAGGCCTCTTTGGAGCTGCAAGAACCTGTTTGACCGAGATTGCTGCTCTAATGAATCAAACTCCTGAAGCTGCTTCCACCTCCTCCTTGCACAAATATCCCTGGGCCCCAAGCTGTGCCTTTCTCCAAAAGGGCCCAAGCTGGGGCTTGTCACTGGGAAGCTATAAGCAGTGCAGCAGCTGAGGTGGGGGGCGGGGGAGGGTAGGGGCTCTCTAAGCCTCTTCTTTCAGTGAGGGAGGGCCATGCTACTCTGGGCTGGGCTGGGAAAGGGAAAGGCTTGTCTGTGAAAGTCTCTGACTCTGACTCTGTGGTTAATCAGTGATTTTCCTACAGGGCACTGATGTGTAACCTAGGGCCAGGGGCCTGGCTGCAGGACTAGGAATTTCATTCCTGCAAAATGACAGTTCCTCTGGATACCTTTGCTCTTGCTAACAAGCTATACACAGCCTATTGTCCCAACCAAACTGCTACCAACCGGCCGAGGAAAGGTCATACATCCAGGAAAATAATATACGGTTCTTCTTAAAGAGCTAACAGTGTTGAGAAGCTATGCCGGGAGCTTTACGTAGATGATCTCATTTAGTCCCTAAAGCCACCCTAACATGTGTATGATTCTTATCATGCCAGTGTCAGTTGAGAAAAGTGAGTCTTAGAGGTTATATAACTTGCCCAAATCACTCATCTTCTAAGCCAAGATTCAAATTCTAGCAGGCTTTCTTGACCTCTAAAGGCGTCCTGACTGTGATGAAGGTGATGATTGTCACTTACTGTTTGCTTATCTGACACAACCACCCCATGAGGGAGGCACTACTTTTATTCCCATTTTACAACTGAAGAAGCTGAGGCTGAGAGAGTTTACCTCGCTGGGAAGCAGTGGAGTTGGAATAGGCTGGAGGTTGAACCGGGAAGCCCCGTTGGGACTTGCGCCTCTCAGAATTACTGCCTGACGACAGGCTGCGATCCTTCACCTCCTCCACCTCCAGCACGTGAAAGGCAAGAAAACGGAGATCCAGAGGTCAACGGCGTGCTCAAGATCACAGGGCTATAGGCACAGCGCGTGGGATTCGACCTCCTGGGGGCTCTTTCTGGACACCGACCCGCTGTGACTCCTGCCGGGCAGGCTCTGAGCATGCGCAGTGCTGCCGCACTGTGCCCGGCCTGAGGGGAGAGCAGGGGGGGACAGGGAAGTGAGAAGAGAGCAGAACTGCCTGAAGCTTGGGAGCCGGGTTAGTGAAGAAAAGCCCGACTTCCTCTGACTGTCTGTCCTCTGATGTTCCCATATTTGGAATCTAAGATTACACAGCAGCAGCAGCAAACGTCTGTGCCAGTGACGTGGGTCCCCCAAAGACTCTCTTCTAGCAATTGCAACATGACGTTCGCAGCTAGGAGCTTGCGTTCACCCCCTGTAGAGAGCTGCGGGCAGGCAGCCTTCCCTGGAAGGAGGCGGTGTCTGCTCTCCTGGCCTGGTGGGCAATCGCAGGGTCTCTCCTGCTGCACGCTGTCACCCCGGGCAGGCGGGCCTGGCTGAGAAGGACGTTTCTCCGCGCTCTGCCCTTGCCGGCCAGTCTTCCCCAGGCTCTTGTGCTCGGAGAGCCGGGCAGAGCTGCTGGTTTGACAGGTTTGAAAATGAACGACTCTCTTCCCTGCCGCCCCCAGATGTGTCTGTGTCAGGCTGACATCTTCTTTACAACACTGATGAAAGCTTTGCGAAGCGGCGTTTCTGCATGAGCGCGTGCCGGATGGATATCCTCCAAGGGCGCCGGGAGAACTAGCACTAACAAGCTGGAAACGCAAGGACAGGCTGCTGTCTGCACGTGTGGAACAGAGTTAGTGACGGGCCCTTAGTGACGGGCCCTGGAAGGATGGTCTCCAAGGCCTGTTCCTCCTGAGCATTGACGGCCTCAAGTTCTTGTAAAATGTTGAGACCAGTTGTCCTAAGTAGGGAGACTAACTCCTTTGAGCTTTCAAATTTAAATTTGGTTTTTTCAAATTTAACATTCAGTTCTTACTGTGTGCTAAACGTTGTTCCAAGCACTTAACAGACATCAATGCATTTCATCTTCGCAACAGCCCCGTGTGGCAGATACTGTTGTTATCATCTTTCTCACCGAACAGTTGAGGAAACACAGGTACAGAGGAGTTCAGTAACGCCCCAGCCTCACATGCATAATAAGTGGTGGAAGTGGGATTCGAACCCAGCGGTCCAGCTCCAAGTCTGGGCTCTGTAACCACTGCCTTAAGCCTCTCTCCATCATGACAGCGTATCATTTGACTTTTTCACCAATTCTGGGATCCTAGGGCCAGGAGAAGACAGAGCAGAGGAAGAGGGCTGTGGTAAGGAGTGGTAAGGTATTCATGTGTCTCAAGTGCCATCTCAAAGCCATGGGGCCCACATAACGTCCCCTGTCCTGAGTGGATGTCTCATTCTCACTGGTGACTTCTTGGCAACTCTGTCTTGTCAGAAGAGAGCTCCCAGCCTTGTTTGTCCCCTTGAGGTCCGCCCAAGGGTCCAAGTTCAGATGCTACGCTGCTTTTTGAGAATTCCTCACCTGCCGAGTGGGCTCTGGCTTGAGGAGCCTTTCTGAGAGAGGACCTGAGGGCAGTCACCTGCCCTGTACACTTTTGTGTCTCAGCACCTGGCCTTAGGCCTGATATGTTGTGGGCGCTCAAAACATACCTGCCTGATGAAAAGCTGAACCCCTCCGTCAGTGAAGGACAGAAGTAGAGGAGAAGAGAACTTAAAATGAATAAAAGGTTGATATGTGGAAGAGGGAAAGGAAGAAGGCGGAGGAAGTCTGTAGAGCCCTCTGCGTGTGCCTCACGATCTTCACACCGTAATAATAGTCTCCTGCTATTGTCAACGAGCCTGCGCGGTCATGAGACAGTCGTTTCTCCATACTCAGAGGAGGAAATGGAAGCTCCAGAGAGCTTAAGTGACGGCAATGTCTTCAAACTCCAGACCTGGGCCTTCTCCAGACACAAGCTCCAAGCGGTGTGATGCCAGCCCCTGCCACTCACTGTCCACCTGCTCCAAAAGCAGTGTCAGCCCCCCTCTCCAAGAGCTCAGTTCTCCCAAGCCTAGGCCTCTCTTCCCAGAGCAGAGACCCGTGGCACGGAGCCGGGAGGGTTTCTCCCAGTGCACGTGTGGAATGAGCACAGCCAGCTGCCCAAGGAGCGGGGACACGGGGACGAGAGGCAGGACAGGGTGCGCAGCGCGCTGAGGGTCTGTTTGCTCCTGGGCAAGTGCCTGGTTTGAGACACAAGTGCCTCTGCTGAGTGGGACTGTGGCTCCTGAAATGGCTGTGCCTGGCCTAGAACTGGTCCCCCGGGGCCTGGGACGGGCTCATTCCCACTAGTCCCTGCCAGGGAAACAGGAGAGGATAATCACCGGTTTCTCCTCCCACAAAGATGTGATTCCCAGAGGCCACTCGCCTGCCGTGGGAAACCTTCTGGCTGAACGTGCATCCCTCAGCCCTGGGTCAGGACTCAAAGTCCATGTGGAAGGGAAGGAATCACAGTTCTCACAGCTCCAGGTCCCTCTTCTTTATTTAGGTCCATCTCTGAGACTCCAGTCCCACCCAGAGCCAACACCGAGTTAACCAACCCCTCACGCTGCGGCGGTGGGGAGGAGGGGACTCAGCAGCGTGGTTAGAAGCAGGGAAGGGTCTACTCCATGGGTGCGGCAGAGGCCATCCACCAGCACCGAGGCTGCACCCGTGGGCTGGTTTCCCTGATGTTGAAGATCTCACCCTCGGCTTGGGGATCTCAAGCACAAACTTGAAGAAGGAAGGTGACAGCCACATTGGTAGGAGTGCTGAGACCTCAGAGTGCAGAGATCATGGAAGTGGCTCTAGACAGGCAGACCGAAGACCTGAGTTAGACTCCCGGCTCTAGCACATGCTCGCACGTGATGCTGGGCAAGTTACTTATTCTCCCTGGGTCTCAATTCCATCCTTTTAAAAATGGAGATAAGAATATCTTTCTAACCTCCATTAAGACTAGATATAAAGATTAAATGCAAACGTACTCAGCAAGTGATCAATAAATGCTCATAAAATAAAGGTTGTGGAGGCATGATTACACACTTTTTGCATATAAAGAACAATGTCCTATCTCAGCAAAAACGCTAACTTCATGGGAAAATAGGAGATTTCAGTTAGAAGCGAGAAAAAATTTCTTGGCTGTTAGAATTACCAATTCTGTAGTTAGTTTTAGGAAGGTCAAAGAGTCTCAGCCCTGGAAATATTCAAGAGAAAAGACAGGCAAATGTTTTGTGTGGGGCTATTCACCTACCTGGATATTTGGAGACGTTTGGGGGTCTCTTCTGGCTTTGAGAACTGGTGCTTTTCTAATAACTGCAGAGAATAGTCCTGTAGTTGCTATGTCCAGATAACTGTTAGCCTACAAATCTCTGAATATTTTCTCTTTTTCTTGACCAACTTTTTTTTGAATTATGGGCTATTTCCTCTGAAAGATAAGTGGTTACTATCTTAAAAGACTTCTAAGCTAGGCCCATCACTAATAAAGGAAATACTTACTCATTGCAGATTCATTCATTCATTCATGTAATTGCAACTGTGAACGATTCCTGGGCGTAATATTGAACTACAGGTGTGAAATATGGCTGCCTACACCTGCCCCTTCCTGGTCAAAAAGGGAGGATCCACAGTGGATGTTTACCTTTTCCAGAGTGTCTGCCAGTTTTACAAGGAAGCAGAAGCTCTCTTTAGGGAGAAATTGAACTTGTAATTTACAATTTTAGCAACCGAATACATGCTAGACCAGTTTAGCTGCCTTAGCTCAGCTTTCCCAGATGCATGAGAATTTATTCAAACAGGTCCATGCTCAAGGCTGGGGTCTGAAGAGGGGAGAGCCTCTGAGGCTTGTAAGCCTCAAATCAGGAAAACCCAAGTGAGCTAATGCCTAAAAACAAAGGAATTAAACCTTACTCTAACCCAGTGATGGAAGCAGGATTCTCATGATCACACCAGCTGGCACAACCGTCCCTGAAGCCTTTGGTCACAGAAGTAGCAACAGTAGCCGGAAGGAACTGTCCGATGATGTACTGTCATGGGTGGAATTTTCTGTGAGCATCTTCTCTACCACATGGATCCAAAATTATAACTAACCCACTCCTGGTGCGCAGATCACTGCACTTTATATTCGTAGTGAATGAAGAGATGAATGGTCAGGTTTGGAGGGTTCCATCCAGCTTTTTTGCATTCAGACATGAGAATGTCAGATAACTTAGGAAGAATAATGGCTAAACCTTACCATATGCCAGGCACTAAGTGCTTCAGAGGTGCTGACTCATTTAACCCAACCACCTTATGAAGAGGATGCTGTTATTGTCATCATCCCCATCTTACAGACAAGGGAACAAGATATTAAATAACTTGCCCTAAGTCACATGCTAAGTGCACAACCAGGATTTGAGCCAAGGTCATTCGGCCCCAGAGTCTGTGTATATAAGTGTCATGCTGGGCTGCCTCCCTGAAAAACAGACTGTGTTCTGTTATTGAAAATATTCAGGGACCTAGGCAGTCACCCATGATAGAATCTATCACCCCAAAAGTCAAAAAACTGCCCTTGGATCTAGATGCAACTTCCCCAGCTTTAATGTAAACCTTACTTATCAACTTATTGTATGAACGGTTTTTAAGATTTCCTTGCTCCTCTGTAAATACAAACATTTCATATTCTTGAAAATGGGCATTAGGTTACACCTTTGACTTCTCTTGTTTACGTAAAAATGACAGTCCATTTGATTTTTCTTGCAGAACTCAATTTTGTTTTTTCAATCTTCTTTTCATCTCTAAACCTGCTTAGAATATAGAGTAGGAATGTAATATATATGTTCTTGTATGTAATATCCTTTTTTATAGATCCCAACATTATGTGGGTTTTTCCCGTGAGAAAACGACAGCACTATGTTGCATATTCAACTTGTATCTCTGATCACAGATCTTGCCCCTATACAACCCTGTGCCTGGACAGTCTTTCCTTATTCTTTATGCACCTCAAGTTCACTTTCTACTTGCATTTGGGTCTGTGCTGTTGAATTTCATCCCATTTGTGAATTTCAGATTTGTCAAGGTCACTTTTACATTTGACTCTCTCTCATCTTTCAGAGTCCTGGCAATGTCACCTCATTTATCATTCCTTTCTTCTCTGCAGCTGAAAACAGCAACTGAAGTTGTTTGGGTGCAATTCCCCCTCATGGTCTGTGTGTTATGATCCCTAAGTCTACAGATAATCAAGGTGGCACCATATTTTCCTTTCCTGTGACACGGTCACGTACCCATAGGAGAAGCCATAGTGTTCACACAAAACACCGGTGACACTCTGGAGGAGTTTGACCTTCTCAGCCACACCTACAGGCAGCAAGAGTAGGACCCCTACCCCGCCTCGACCCGGATCCTGCAATGATAGATAAATGAACTCTAAAGCACTGGGCCTTGTCAATTTTAGGTGTCTGACCGATAATCTCATTTGTAATATAGTTATGAGCAGAGGTTGAAAAATCGCCTAGGCCAACCCTGCATCTCTGCGGGAAGGGGCTGCAGGACACAAAGACCCTCTTCTCCACTAGAGGTCGCTCTGCTCTCCAGGTAATAAGGCCTAGAGGGGCTCGATCTGAGTCTTCAGTGTGAGCTAGCAAGGCTTAAAGTGATTACACCGACTCTAAGCAGTGCTGCTAAGAATAGTATGCATTTTGCCTGGAATGTATTAGAGATAAGAAAGTGTGTAGAAAAACCTTTACCAAGAGTCTGAAATAGTCAAACAAAGGCTAGCATGCCTGGAGAGAGGAGGGGCTTGTCAGAGGCCACAGAGAGGAGCTCAAGTTTGCCAGGACTCCGTGCAAAAGAAGAAAAACTTTATAGAGAAAAGGCAGTTACCACACTGAATTCCCAAGCAGTTGGGGAGTTGCTTGTATTAAAGGTATAAATTTCAGGCCAAAAATTCAGCTATGCAAGAAATACAATTTTATTGTTTAGAACTGAACCTAAATTTTCTTTTTTTGAGCTGTATGCCACTGAATGGTGAAAACTGGGTCTCACAATTAATGGTCCTCCACACCCACACCACTATCCAAGGGGTCCAGGGTCTTTCTGGTTCCCAGCCATACCTGGATGGGGTGTACATTTGGTCGGAGTCATCGTCATCTGTCCGCACCGGCATCTACAAAGCAGTCTGTCATTCTGTCCGACATCTGGCCCTTGCTCCAAGCAGGTTACCGCTGGTCCTCTTCATCCCAGCTTCAGGACTGCTTCCCATCAGCCTCCCCTCTCAGCTTGTCCATGTTCCTCAGAACCACGGACTACTCTGGTGGGGGCCTCCTGACAGGCTGTTCTGCCCTAGGGCTCCTGCGCTAAGGGGTTCTCTAAGGGATTCCAGGGTCTTTCCGTTTTCCTGAGTTTCATTCTGAAACAAAGCGTGGATCCTCCTATATTCTGGGATTCCCTGAAACTATGGAGATCCTGTATGTGGACACACATGCACACATACCTTGTGTTCCTGCTCATGCACATGTACACATACACACACACACACACACATACACACACACACACACACACACACACACACAGGCACAAAGTTCATTCTCAGAAACTTCCAGGATCTCAACACTTTTCTCTGTTTCTGGCTGCGGTGGGCACTGGTGCTGTGGGTTGAGAGTATGCTATCTCTTACTAAACATCCTCCTAAATTTTTTGCTTATGGCAAAAATTGTGTGCTCCCAGCCCTTCAAGGTTTAGGCTTGTGAGGCTGAAAAGCTCGTGGTCTGAGGCTTACAAGGCTGGTCTCTGCTTTTCTTATGAATCATCCCTCCCCTGGGGGCAGTCAAGGCTGCTGCCTGAATAGAAGGAGGGCACTGCGTACAAGGAAGCACCATTCACTATCTCAAAGCTATGAAACCAACTGTAAATCACAAGGTCACTAAGTTTGAAGGTTTTAGGAATCCCAGGTCATAGAAAACTAAGGGTCCAGGCTGAAATGTTCTTGGTCCATAGAGCAAATGTTACGGGGTCTCTGAGGACTAGCAAATTATCCGTTTTAAGAGATGGCACAGGATCCATGAGGACAGGAAGGGGTTCTCTGTTCTGGCCCTGACATTTCTGACCCAAGACTGGTCAGTTTTCACAGACAGATGAACAAAGGGAGCTTGGTTTTCAGTTAAAAACCAGCCAGTTCCCTATGAACTTTCAATCCTTTGTTCAGACTTTTTATTGTTTCCTTTGTATAAGCTGCTTTGTGGCTGGAGCTCTCATCTGACTCATTTTATAGAATAATCCTGTAATAGAGGGTATATACCAAATGACCTAAGACATCCTTGTGGAAAAACTGCGCTCTGCTCTCCGTGTGAGAAGCCATGTGTGTGCAGGGGTTTCTCAACCTTCTTTGAATCCTGCTTCAGATGGCTACGAGTTCCTGGAGATCCTGAAACAGGTTGCCCGGGACAATACTGACAACCCTGACCTGAGCATCCTGTGGATCGACCCGGACGACTTTCCTCTGGTGAGTGTCTCTGGCCAGGGCCCAGTCCCTGTTCACTTCTACAGCCCCACGTTTGTGTTCAGCGTAAGACCTCACACCTGAGGGAGGAGGTTAAATAGGTAGGAGCACTTGAAGAAACCCAGTGGCCACCTCCATCCAGTGTGAGAGATCTTGGCCCTGGGGGCAGCATCGAACTTGGGGCCTGGTGTTGACACTGAAACGGCTAGGCTTACTGTTCTCACTCCCTGGAGACCCAGGTTGGAGACCCTTTTGGAGGTGTGGCGGCAGAGACACCCAAGTGAGCGGGGTGAATTCCTTCTGCAGCAGCTCCATAGCTGCTCCTCACCCCACAAATACCCCTCCCTAGACCCCCTTTTATTTTCTGGGTGGGACCCTCATTTGGAGGCAACCTGAATCACTAAGTACTAAAAATCCGAGATGAACATTTTTCATAGAGTTAAGAACTTTGTGGAGAGAAGGAGGAACCTCTTTGAGGGCAGAGAGTAGGTCTGTCTTGTTCACCATATTCCTCCAAGACCTAGTATAGTATTGAATATGTAAGAACTTTGAAATCCAAACTCTTGTGAGTGTCAGTGATCCATGGCCAGAAAGCTTTAATTATCCTTAGTTTTAAAAAGAATAAACAGAATTTGTACAATACACGAATTGAAGCCAGTGGTAAAGATAATGAAGTTAGCTAACACACTCTACTGTGCGTCTGGAACTATCATAAGTTCTTTACACACATCATCACAGCTAATCCTCTCAACAACCCCATAAAGTGGTACTATTATAACCCTTATCACACAGACGAAAAAATGATAGCTGCAGAGGTTAAAGCTAATAAGTAGTAGGTGTGATATTCCAACCTAGGTCTATGTGATGCCAAAACTTGGTCTATCTAGTGACTGCTTTAGGTAAGAGCAAACTGCTGGTAATCGGTACAAGTTTAGTTATCATTAGGCTATAAATTGTAACTTTATATTCTGGGAATTATCATTAGTTGCACAGGTCATGACTGATGATACTTTGATTAAGTAGAGAAAAACAGAGAGATTTTAGTGATCTCAAGGGTCCTGAAACCGAATCCTACCTAGAGGATGGGTGAATCAAAGGCAGAGACTTGTCTGACCCTTGAGACCAACGTCATCACACTGGGTAATTATAACAACGTCATGGCCATAGCAGACTGCATACAGCACAGCTTTGTTTATTTAGCTTCTTCCCGGTTGTATTTCCAGTTTATTTGACTGTTTTGTTACGCAAGCTTGCAGATGGTCTGCAGTTCTCCTGGACAGTTCTATATGTTTGCCTTCGTTTTTGCAAAGGAGAAAACCTCAGACTATTCTGATTCCCAGATTCCTGAATATCCCCAGTTCCTGTTAGGCCATATATTTGCCAGGGGGACTTTCCTTCACTGATCATCTACCTCCCTTTTCTTAGCCCTGTCTCCTCTTGCTCCTTTAGTCCTACCCCAGTTGGAGATTTGTCCATGTGGAGCCCGTGCCTTCCTGAATGAAGAAGCCCTCTTTTTACTTGTGTGTCAATTTAGGGCACATCATGGCTTCCCCAGCCACCTCATGTAGCAGAATGGTGCAAGATATGGGATTTTTAAAATGGGACATTGAAAGAAATGTGGAAGGAAATGGCTTTGTAAACTATAAAAGAGCCACAAGTAATTTGGGAATCAACATTGGACTATCTCTGTAACATTCTTCCTTACAGCTGTAGAAGCTTATATATTACATGTTTTCATAGTTTGTGTTATGACATCTTTTATTTAATGCTTTAAATTTAAAGTGCTTGAGGGCTGGGGCCAAGTCTTCAATTTCTTAAGTGCCCCCAGCTGTTTCGGAGCCCTTTGACCAACGGTGACCTAGTTACTGTGATGGGATGCTGGGTGGGTCCAGCCATACAAAGTGGCTTTAACAGGGAATGCCTCCTGCCTGCTGTCTAATCTTATTTTTTGTTGCTGCAGCTTGTTGCCTATTGGGAGAAGACCTTCAAGATTGACCTATTCAGGCCACAGATTGGGGTGGTGAATGTGACAGATGTGAGTGTCCCCCATAAAAGCTTGCTCAGGCACACTCAGCCTGCCCTGTCTTTTGCTCTGCAGTCTAGATTGTGGGATCATCCACAGGAGTCTGGCTCCTTCAGCAATGAGCAGGACTTTTGGTCCTGCCTGAGCTCAGGAAACTTGCCAGTGTGGCCTTGGCCTGGTTTCTCAGCCAGTCCCAATCTACAGTTCCATGGCTTTCTTCCATGGACACATCTCCTTACTATGGGACTGGCTTGACTTGACTCACTGATTTGGAACTTTCCACATAAGTAAACTCTCCTGTATTTCCTCCCAAAGCCAAACAAGGTCTGAGACAAGTCCTCTTTATATAAGAGAATCCATACCTGGAGCTGTCATTGCACGAGGGGTGATGGTGAAGTTGTGACCCAGAAGCCCAGGCAGGCTACGACCCCATGGCCAGGAGACCAGGCTTATAAAAGGGAAAGAAGAAAATCATGTGTCAGGGGATTCTCCTCACAATTCAGCCACCGCCGAACTGCAGGTGGGACAGGCCAGTAGGTGCACTGGTAGATGGTGAGGAATTTTAGACCTCAGTCCAGACATCTGATACAACTCCACCATAACAAAACAGAAGTGCTGACAGATACATGATGATGACAATGATGACGATGATCACAGAGGATCATTAGAGCCATAATTAATTGAGGTGGGATTTCTTGGGAACAGGGGACAGTTAGCAATGTCCTTTTGCCCTGTTGGTAGTTGTTCAGTCACCTAGGAAACTTTATATTCATTTATTTTGTAAACCTCTTTTAAAATTAAGAGTAATAATAATTTAAAAAATATGCTCAAGTTTAAAACATTTTAAAATGGAACAGTAGGATAGACGGCGAAGAGGAAAAGTATTTCCCACTGGCCTGAGCCAATCCCTACTCTCTTTCCCTCGGGGAACAATTGGCAGGTGGATGTCTTAACAGAAACTTCATACATGTACTCCACTGGGTAACGGAATACACATTTCCTTTTATATTACACAAATAGAATACTGCACACACCATTCTGCAACTTGGCATTTCCATTTGACAATGTGTACATTCCTGCTAAGTGTAAGAGAACTAGGGGTCCATTCAGCACAGATACTTGGAACCCTCTGGTCCGGCTCAACCTTCATGCACACACTCACTCACTCATTCTGTCCCTCACTGCAGGCTGACAGTGTCTGGATGGATATTCCAGATGACGATGACCTGCCCACAGCTGAGGAGCTGGAAGACTGGATTGAGGATGTGCTTTCTGGAAAGATAAACACTGAAGACGATGACAATGAAGATGAAGATGATGACGATGATGACAATGATGATGACAATGATAATTCTGATGAAGAGGATAATGACGACAGTGATGAGGATGATGAATAGCCCCAACTCCAGATGATTCTGATGAAAACAAAATCACAGCTACCCACTACCATACAGATAATCGCACAAGGCGGTGGCAAGCAGCCCTGCCCCACGCCCAGCCAGCTCCTTTCCTTTTCCATCAGCTCTTTTCCCTCTCCCTTCTAATCAGAAGCTGTAGCATTCAGCACATGCCTTTCCACATCTAGCAATCCCCGCAGCAGGGACAGGAGGGGAATTATTCCCGTGTTGACTGTCTTGACTGTCACGGAACAGCTCTTGCTCTTTGCCATACCATCAGGGGTCGTGGCAGTGCTGGAATCTAGCAGCCTGGGGAGAACAATCCCCTAACACGAGTTTACTTGTTGCCTTTGGCTATGACAGTAACAGAATTGGCAGCTTGCTAACTCACAAGCATGGAGTGAGCTTATAACCAGAGCCCAGGGAAGACGCACGAGTAATCAGTTTACCCCCCTACACCTAGAATGTCAGTGGAGATCCCTCCTCAAGCCAAAAGGATCCCTCTGAGGGAAGGCTCAGCCTTGGAAACAAATTTATAAATCAGCTACTCTAGGCTCTATTAAAATTATTATTTCGAATGCAGGTCAGACCATTAAGAACTCAGATCCAAGCCTTGGAGGGCTATTGAAAGGCCTCGACACATGTGTACAGGTGTCCCCATCATTTCTAGTATATTGGGGTACTGGGATGGGAGGTTAATTTGCTCTCTGAACTTTTCTCTAGGTGGCAGGTCTCACATCATTCATCAGCGGCACTAGGGGTAGGGGTGGGTTGGGAGGCGAGAAACTGGAAGGATTAAAGGTTTTAAATTTTTCTGATGGGTTCACGTCTCTGATGAGGTCAGCTGGCTGCCTGGCCCGAGCTGGGATCTGAATACTCCTTCTCTGTTGCTGCTTGTGAGACTTCCCACTTAGAGCAAAGGTTGCTTTATCCAGCGGTCAATTCACTCTCCATTCATCAGTACTCCCACAGTTGACCAGGGCAACGATAATTGCAGCTCATAATGATGTCCCAAAGCACTGGAAAAAAAAAAAAATCCCAAAGTGCCTTCCAAGCTGTCTAAAGTTATGTTGTGCTTGGTAGTTTTAGCGTTAAGTGTGCAGTATAAAGTTCTAATTTATTTTCTCGATCTTTTAACACGTGTAAGACACTGGGAAAATTTTTTGAAAATAGAACAATCCTTTTGTGGAATAGTAGCTAACTAACTCTGTCATTAAACTCATATTTTGAAAATATTGAGACTATCTTGAAAATCCTATCTTGATTTTTCTGATCCTACTCATTCCCATCTGGCTCCAGGCCTACCTCTCTAAGCCTTCTCTGTTTTCCGTTTTGGCTCCTCTTCCTCTGCCTGCCCCTTAAATGATGGGGTTTCACAGCATCTCTCAACTCTATGCTCATCCATGGCAATGTCATCATGCCCATCAACTACCACCTGTGTGCTCATGACCTCCAAATATGGGTCTCTAACCTTGACCTCTCACCTTAGTTTTAGACCCACTCGTTCAACTGCTTCTGAACATCTTGACTTGGATGTGGTACAAGCACTTCAAGCTGAACACAACAAAACCTGAACTCATTACCTTCTCCCCTAAACTTCTCCTCCTCTCCATAGAGTCCCAGTTTGGATGGGACTCATCCATCCCATTGTCTGGGTGACCCGAAGGTGCCCCTTTCCCTCTGCTCCCATGGCATTTTGTTCATATCGTGGACCATAGTACTTATCATTTAAATTATGACATATATTTGCATGTCTGTCCTTTCACTAAATTGTAACCTTTTTAGAGGCAAGGAATTTATTTAGCACTTAGCACTTTTCCCATCACAAAGTAAATTCTCCTTTATTGAGATGATGGATAAATAATTGATTAAGCAGAATACCTATACTGTAATTCCCCGGCACTGTTGGATAACAGAGCTTACAGGGTGTATTAGTAGGGTTTACTTGTGCAGATATAAATTGTACACATTTTGGCTAGTGACTCAAAGAAACAGAGCTTATCAATAATCTATACAATGAATATCTTCAAGTCAATTTCTTTCACTGGTCCCTATCCATGCAACAGATAAGAATTTGTGTGTTATCAGCATTCTGTACAGGTTAAGGATAGCTGAATTTAGCAGAAGGCAAGCTTTAACATTTCTTTTTTAAGCAATCAAGTTCCCTTTAAATAGTTCTGTCTAAAATAAGTCAATAATTTAAATTAAATTACCAAACCACTCACAAAACCAATTCGATATTCACTAGCCCCCAAATTCAAGGTCTGACACTTTTTTCTTTCGTAAAGATTTTTTTCACTTGCTGGTTTACTCAAAAGGTCTGTTTCATCTCCAACTTTTAGAGCCTAAGGATTTCATTTTTAATTATCTATTCATTTAAAATATTTTCTTCACCATAAAATGATTGACAATCAGTAGTTTTTGTTATAATGGTAACTCTACTTTCCCAGTCTATCATTATAATTGTCTTGGATTCCATAGAAATATGATGGGTTGTCTTAAGAGGATATCAAAATAATGCAAGAGAGAAAACGTGTCCTAAAAAGCAAACAACTTTTTAGATGGAAATAATCACACGAAGAAAATAAGCAACATACAATTTGGGATTTCAATTTATTTTCCAAGTTTACAGTATAAAAAATGTAATGTGTAAGATGATACAGTGATTTGGGATGGGGGGGGCTATACCTGGCGGACCCAGAAGGGAACAAAATAACTTGGATGACAAGTACGCTGTGTCTATCAGACACTCACATTGTTACTGCCATCACAATGAGAAGAGGTTTCATAGCATAAACTTTATGAATTAAGTAAACAGACTTGTGCAGATGGTTGCTGGGGTGTAATTCATTCATTTACACGTTTACAAATGTCTCAATAGCACCCACCACCCAGTTTATGCAGTAACTCACACACAGGCTTTGTCATACACCTGCAGTGACCATGAGTAGAGGCTGGTTGGCAAAACTGCCCCTCCTAGTTACAAAAGTACAGTATTAACTGATTGGAAAGAACACAAAAGATCCCTAGCCACGTTTTTGCAGTTATAACCATCAGATAGAGACAGATGGTTTCATCACTGAATTTTCCATATTGATGCTGGATTAGAAATCCAGAAATATAAAGTCCTTCTAAGAAAAGCATTTGACAAATAATCTTCTCTCAAGTAAGATCTGGCCCAGGCCTCTCTGATCCCCTTGCTAGCATCTTGGTTGAGGAAGGGGTCGTTCACAAGGTGAGTTAAATTCATCACCTCAGTGAGCCAGTATCTACCCCTACCCTCATGCTTGCTGCTGTCCTGCCATCTATGCAATAGTTATACTCACGAAGGACGGCTTGGAAATCAAATTTGGTTAATCATGACATAATTTAGGGGTCCCAGATGAGTTTTCCATTTAATTAAAACCTACAGTGAATCCACTGCAAAAGTAAGAAATTATCACCAAAGTTTAGCTTTTCATGTTCCTTTTTTTAAAGAATCATGATCAACACTAAGTGAATATTCCACCACTCCTATAACTAAGGGACACTAATGAAAAGCAACTGTCATATCCTTCTACCTGGCCCTAGAATGGAGATGATGTGCAAATGTCTAAATTTCCTACAACTTTGTTGAACTACTTTTGTCACCTGCAGGTCAGATGCCCAAGTCCCATCACTAATTCCCATACCAACAGTCTCTGGTCCTCACAGATGAGGGCTTTCTGGGGTTTAAGCACTCCTAAATGATGGGCAGCTTCACCGTGAAAGCCCACGCCCACAGTGAAAACTCAGATAAACATAACGCAGACAAAACCAGACATCTGTACATTCAAATGTTGCCCAAATATATTTCAGTGTCAAAATAAGTGCCAAAGACACTCCAAAGATAAAAGCCTGGGGTTTGTCACATTTGTCCCTGAAGCTTAAAATAAGTGTCTTTCTTCCATTAAGGACAAAACACTGATGTTTTTAAGCTGAAAAAGACATAAATTGTAGACTCTTAGTGCCATATTGAAAGTAACCTTTTACTGTCTGCATCAGGTTTTAGGAATCTACAGTTTTCTTAAAGAGACTCTAAAACCACCCATTACAGAGATTTATTTTACAGGTGAAACAAAACAAATTGGGTTATGTAGAAATTGGATGGAACCCAGTAAAAAGGGACTCACTGAGACCCCAAATCTAATTTTATTCAGTAGTTTTACATTTCTTATTCACCCTTTGAAAGTTCCTCTTAATTCCCAATGAGAAGCAATGCTGAAAGGCATGAGCACCATCTGCCCTTCCTGTTCTCCACTGAAAGCAAACAGCAGGGCAGGAAAAGATGGTTCGTGCCCAGCTGAATCAAAACTTACAGACACGGAAACAGCGAAAACATGGTGTTTTCAGAATCCTATTTTATGTCTGTTCTGTCAAGTCTTGAGGGTAAGTATGGGGAAGACAGTGGGATGCACA
The DNA here is from genome assembly GCA_963575035.1 of Avahi laniger. NCBI lineage: Eukaryota > Metazoa > Chordata > Mammalia > Primates > Indriidae > Avahi > Avahi laniger. The sequence goes on from CAUYSK010010682.1 coordinate 108,950, forward strand.
CTGCCTGCTGAGAACACTGATGGCCGGGGACTCCAGCTCCAAACCTCCCCGGGCTGGGCCTGCAGACAGCGCCTCTCTCACCCCAACCAGGGTAAGCAGTTGGAGCTTGATGTTGCAATAGCACCAAGAAGCAGCCAGGCCCAGCCCCTGCATGTCTGCCTGTGCCCAAGGTGCATATCTTGCCCAAGCCAACAGGGTGGGGGTGGGAGGTGGGTGAGACAAAAGCAAAAGTGGCTCCTCGGTAACAATAGTACCTTATCTCGCAGCAGGTGCAACATTGGCAGGACTGAGTTTTCTCGGGGAAGAGGATTCTCAAGTTTTTCCATCGAACATCCTAACAAATCTGCCAGCATGGTGGGGAAGCTCCCCAAGGGACCACACGGTGTAAACCCAAAGTGAAGGAAGAGGTCCCACCTCCCAATGAACTTTTCATTCAAGGTTGTCTCTAGGTCCCTCTTCCACACCCAGAAATGCCAAATCATTTGGATCATACTTCAAGGTACAGTAGACTGAGGGACTGGAATCAACCTAACATCTCTTTCGAAATTCTACTGACCAGCCATGAGACCTTGGGCAAGTCCCTTCCTCTCTGATTTTCCTTTTTCTCACCTGTGAAACTGAGATAACTTCTACCTTAAAAGAATGTGGGCATAACAAGGCTGTGTAACTGATACACAACACCTGATAAAAATGTTAGTCACCTTCCCTTCTTTCTTTGACCAAAATATGTTTTGTCAAAATGTGACCCAAAATCTAATTTTCTGAGCATCCATTTGGTTAAAGCTCAATACAGTTATTTCAACAGTGTCTAAACTATCTCAATTCACTAATACACTGAGTATCAATCAAGAACTCTGCTATGGGCTTAAGAATAATTCATATTTTATTTATAATGGAATATGACCACAAGGTTACATAGTAGTAAATTCACAGTAGTGATTTATTTTTTGTAACAAATCCATAAAACACAAACACTACCCAGAAATACTTACATCACTTTATAATCTCAGGGTCTTTACTGCAGGACTATTTAAATAAATATGTTAACATGTCTGTGCTTTTAGTCACCAATCATTGTTTTTTTTAATAAAGCCCAATTTTAAGTTATATTAAGAAATATATAGTAAGGCTTCCGGGGTAGTGAAATTTGAGCAGTAATTTGTAATTCTCATAGAGCTTGACCTTTGTCTGTTTCTTGCTGTTTTTGGGTCCTCGTGTTTTTTTTTTTTTTTTTTTTTTTAGAAAGAGTCTCACTGTGTTGCCCAGGCTAGAGTGTCGTGGCATCAGCCTAGTTCACAGCAACCTCAAACTCCTGGGCTCAAGCAATCCTTCTGCCTCAGCCTCCCGAGTAGCTGGGACTACAGGCATGTGCCACCATGCCCGGCTAATTTTTTCTATATATTTTTAGTTGTCCAATTAATTTCTTTCTAATTTTTAGTAGAGACGGGGTCTCGCTCTTGCTCAGGCTGGTCTTGAACTCCTGAGCTCAAACAATCCGCCCGCCTCGGCCTCCCAGAGAGCTAGGATTACAGGCGTGAGCCACCGCACCCGGCC